>JAMPIV010021890.1:0-307724 GCA_024509875.1 Oreohelix idahoensis
TGTCGCCAGAGCGGCTTATAGTGGCTAGATATTTTGGAGCGTCTCATAAGTGGTTAGATATTTCTGGAGCGATCCATAAGTTGCTAGATATTTCTGGAGCGTCCCATAAGGCACTAGGTATTTCTGGAGCGACTCATAAGTGGCTAGATTTTTCTGGAGCGGCTCATAGTGGCTAGATATTTCTGGAGCGACCCATAAGTGGCTAGATATTTCTGGAGCGACCCATAAGTGGCTAGATATTTCTGGAGCGATATATAAGTGGCTAGATATTTCTGGAGCGACCCATAAGTGGCCAGATATTTCTGGAGCGACCCATTAGTGGTCAGATATTCATGACGTGGCTCATAGTGGCTAGATATTTCGGGAGCAGGCCATAGTGGCTGGATATTACAGTAGCGGCAGATAGTGGTTAGATATTTTGGGCGCGGCCCATAGTGGCTAGATATTTCAGGAGCGGCCTGTGAACGGTGGTTTGGTTTTAGTAAAGTAAAAGAGTGTAGAAAAATGGTTTAGGAAATATGAATGGATTTGGATACAAACTATTTGTCTTAGTTGAAGGGAGATGAAATGAGTGAAGGAATGCTTTAAGTAAAGGGAGGAAACTCCGCATATTACGATTTGCAGATGAAAGTGTTGAATTAGGGTTAAGCAGATTTAGTGGGTTCTCAATTATGGTTGAGAAAATTAGCATGTAATGATTTGGTAGTAAGCTTTAAAAAAGAGAGTATGGTGTTCAGTTAAATCATCAAAGGGAGATAAGGTAGAATTAAGTCCCTTGCAGGTTTTAGTGAGTTGAGGGAAAAAGTACGCACGGAAAAATTGGGATGTGTGAACACAGTTTAGGGGTGAACGAAGAAATGTTAGAACGGGGATTAGGCAGTTGAGATTGAGACGCGCTAGGCGTAGGTAGAGAAAAGGTTTTTCTCCCAAGTGTTGAAGTTGAGATTGAGACGCGCTAGGCGTAGGTATAGAAAAGGTTTTTCTCCCAAGTGTTAAAGTTGGATGTCGAACGCGCTCAGCGTAAGACTTGTGTGGGTAAACGCGCTCAGCGTAGATGGTCAGCAAAAATGTGCTGTGAGTTAAAGAGTGATAGAAACCGCTCAGTACATTACTTATCATAAATTAGTGTACGAAATATTTTTGTGATAGCATCTTTTCTGAGGACAAGATGGTTTGTGAAAGGAAAAAGTGTATTTCTATAAAAACAAAACCAGGTATGTTGAACAATTTTGATCTATTACTAGCATGTGTAGCTCAGCAGACAAGGTCAGATGCAGTAAGAAAAATAGAAGTAGTCTTGGCAAAGTGACAGCCCTGGCGGTAAGGCAAGTTTTCTCTCAGTGAGATATACCAAGAGATATATGGGAAAAAACGTAAAGACAAAAACAGGCAGTACAGAAGAGAGACAAGAGGTTCTCGCCTGAAGAATTAGATGACATTTTGATAGCTGGAACAAGCAGTAGCAAAGAAGACAAAGCAATGTATGTGAAAAGTTGATACTGAGATTGTTTGAAACTGAAGCTTTTATTATACAAGACTGCCAACCGTGAAGAGGAAGGTTGGGCATACCATTTTACCCATTTATCAACTTATGTTAATAAAGCTCGACATTTGATATTTTCACTGCTGTTTTTGGGTGAATTCGATTGATCAACAGTGGGTATGAGAAAATGTAGAGTCAGTCTGAGAGAAGGAAGTTTTCGTATTTACCTTACAACATACTATCTACTGAAAGGGCAGTGGTCCGAACCTCTAATACTATCAACGGCCACAGGCCCATAAGTGGCTAGATATTTCTGGAGCGGTCCATAAATGGCTAGATATTCACGGCCGTAGTGGCTAAATATTTCGGGAGCAGGCCATAGTGGCTTGATATTTCAGAAGCGGCCCATAAGTGGCTAGATATTCTCGGCCATAGTGGCTAAATATTTCGGGAGCAGGGCATAGTGGCTAGATATTTCAGGAGCGGCCTGTAGGAGCTAGATATTTTTGGCGTGGCCCATAAGTGGCTAGAGAAAGACAGTTGTATTCTGTCGATATTGGATTTCTTGAGAGGCCCATTTGTGGTCAATGTAAGGCCGATGTATTCGGTATTGTAGGGCCCTGATGTACCTGTTGAAAGGCCACTGTACTATGTATTGTAATTCTGGTAAGAAAATATTTAATGTGTTATATCCAAGACTTGATATGTTTGTCTAATAAATATCTTTTGGAACTGCAAGAGTCAATCTTTTCAATTCGTGTGCTGTCATTCTTCATCCCAAATAGGCAGCGTGCATCAGCTCATCTCCCCGGCACACACAAACATACACCCCAGCTAATAATACATATTATGTGACATACTGGGAACTAACAAATTTTATTTGAGAGTAACAAAACCTTAATCATGAAGGGGACGAGATGGTATCAAACTTTGAACATGTAGTCATCTATGAAGGGGACAGGGTGGCAGCAAATCTTAAACTTGTGTGAACTATGAATGAGATGGGATGGTAGAAAAACTTAAACCTATCTTTTGAATACCTCAGACAGTTCTATCTATATATATATATGTATTAGCTTGTAATGTCTTCCGGCCTGTTTGTCAGTAAGTTACTATACTTAACATTACTATCTAACCACTACAGGGCATCTCGTGATAGATACACCATTCAGACATCAGACATAGGCATCAGTATTTGTGCAAAAATTCAAAACATTTTCCTAAAATTGAGTATTCATATAATTAAAATGTAGATTCTTTTCATTTATTTACTAGCTTTAAGTACCCGAGTTTACTCGGCTTTTCTAGTAATGGTTTATAGAAACTTAGAGCATCCTGATATCTGAAAATTTTAAAATCAAACTTCGATATGTTGATTAATTCACATTGTTTATACTTTTGATTCATGCAAGTTACATTTCATATAAGTTATCACATTGTTCCTACTTTACGTTTGGCTATTTGTCACAAGTATTAATGCAACATGGCTATTATTTCTGTGCTTCTTGATAATGTTGCCCATGTTGGGAAAAATTTTGTTTTTTAACTCTTGAACTGACGTGCCCGCTTTGCAAACATCTGATTGAAATTGAATCAGATTGGTTGTAGGATTCATAAGCAAATAGTTCTTCCTGTCCCTCTAGGCACATTAATGTATGATAAGGTCCTAAACATTTTTGTATGCTGCTCTTTGATCGTATTCTAAGAGATGTTCATTAGTTTAAACAAATCTTTCTAGTTGATCAATAGTTTCTATCTAGTCTCTATCAAATGTCTCGGAGTTTGCGTAGGCACTTCTAGGCCAGGGGTGGGCGACTAAATATTTTTTTCTATCTGGCTACATCTATGGTCAGTCAACTAATGGAAGGGCCACTCTGTTGATAGTAAACACATCCTTATATAAATATTTACTTCAGAAATCTAATGATAATTAAAGTCAAACGCAAATACAACGGTTGACCTTGATAGAACGTGCAATATTTTCACAAAATAAATTGCAGTGTATTGTGTAGTGTTATTATTTGTCACTCCTCTTTCAGTCCGCGTTATCACACTGGCACTGACTGTAGCATAAACATAATTTATGCGTTAGGGGCTGTATCCTCTATCAAAGAGTTGCCATATTTGATATTTCCTATAACAATATTGTACAAATCTGTGTGTGGCTTGCAATAAGTTTATATGTATCTTGTAACAAATGATCTTAAATAATATAACAAATAAATAGCGAAAATTACAAAAATAGTAATAAAATATGTACGATTGTTCGGAAATATTTATAACTCAATAATCCTTTTTTAAAAGTAATTACATCAGGATACGGCAATATTATTTATAGACACGCTGTAAATAAACTCACAAACTTTTTAGATTCTTGTATAAACTGAAGTGTACAGTTGATAATTTTAAAATGTATTATAAAATAAAGAAAACATTGGTTACTAATCACAAATATTCAAAAATATTTTAATGGTCTGATTATGTCCCTTGTTACAAAGAAATAGTTGAAGTTCCTATTACAGTCAGGAATTAATGTAAATTTTTGGCGGTCTTCCCTGCAAGATCTCACGGAGTAACCAATTTTAAGTTTCATGTAAATTAATCAAGACGTGTGGAAACTTATAAAGAACAGACAGATAGACAGACATTGTCTTTATGTATATAAAACACTTGGTGACTCTTTTTTTAATTTTAGAGTTACTTGTTTAGATGTTAGTATCTATTTATTGTTGTTACGTGTAGTTTTAGTCGTTCAGATGTATCTCTAACCAACCATAAAATGGTACTTAGTTCAAGGCTACATTTACTTGTGTGTGTCTGTTTAATTATTAGGTTATATTCAGCTGGTGTATTTGTCTAATTTCAGACTATACCCAGTTGTGTATAACTACGAGGGGCGTTCAGAAAGTAATGCACCACATCGTTTTTCTCAGGAGCTGTTTATTAAAAAAGCACGAAATTTATACACAATATACATGGATATGTCATGTAAACATCGGTATTATTCAACATAATCCCCATCAACTTGTACGGTTTTATGCCAGCGCGAAACAAGTGCATGTATTCCTAGCCCGTACCAGATTTTGTCTTGATCATGTAGCCATTTCTTTGCTGCAGGAATCACTCCTTCATCATCTTCAAACCTTGTCCTACGAAGTGCATCTTTAAGTGGACCAAATAGATGAAAATCCGAGGGTGCCAAATCGGGACTATAGGGTGGATGGGGTAGTACAGTCCAACCCAATTTGGTGATTGCTTCCCGTGTTGCCAGACTTGTGTGAAGTCGCACATTGTCGTGAAGGAGAAGCAGGTCTGCCGGATTCTTGTGCGGCCGAACTCTGCGAAAATATTGATTGAGTTTTTTCAATGTCTTAATGTAAGCTTGCGAATTGATTGTCTTAGAAAATCCGAGAGTTTTTATAACTGGATTTGCACTACCAATGCTGACTGACAGCTGTAAGGCCAATTGTTGAGTAGTGATTCGCCTATCAGTAAGAATAATGCCCTCAGCGCATTTCAACATTTCTGCGTTGGTGGCTGTGGCAGGACGTCCACTGCGCGGCCGATCAAGCAGCTCCGTATCTCCATTTCCCGATTCTTTGATTCTCTGAACCCAGCGACTGACTGTACTCCTGTCGACTGCAAAACTTCCATACACATCACATAGACGCTTGTGAATGTTCACAACAGTTTCCTTCTCTGCAACGAGAAATTCTATCACAATTTGCTGCTTATAACGCAAGTTGCTAACATGCTCCATTTCAACGGTTTAGCGCAGCCGTATAATTTGGCCGGTTGCGGTGCAATTTGGTGCACACAATTGGCACATGCCATTGTTGAAGTGTGCAAAATTTCATGCTTCTATCTTCATTATTAGCTGAGAAAAACGATGTGGTGCATTACTTTCTGAACGCCCCTCGTATTAGCTTCAGGTCCAAATTTGTTTGTTAATGAAATGTCAAGTTACATGTATCCATGGTTTTGTTTAGTTTGTTTGTTGTTTTTTTCTGGGGGGGGGGGGGGGGGTGTTAATTGTTTAGATTGTTTGTTTTTTTTTTTTTTTCTGGGGGGGGGGGGGGTGCGGGTGGGGGGGTGTTAATTTCAAGCTTTAATCATATATAAATTTCGCATTACATACAACTTTACACATTTCTATTAAATTTAAGGTTATACCCACTTGTGGCCAACTGTATGGAAGACAACTTGAAAAGACGGTGCAATAAGGTGACAAATCGCTCACAAACTGAAATGTTGTATCCAGAATTAGACGCAATGGAACAAAGATTTCCAACGTCCAAGTGTACGGTCTCAAGAAACTTATTCCGTATACTTGCTCCTTACTGGGTGAGTTTAAATCAAGCATCATCATCATTTACTGTCCTTCCACAACCACCTTCATCATCATCATTCACTGTCATTCCACAACCACCTTCATCATCATCTTCACATGTTTTACCTGTCTTTTTAAACTTATCGTGTGTTTACACAGCAGCGACATCAGCCATGTTAATCAGTGGGATTCTAACTCTTTTTTTAAATGTATTTCACTTAGTTCTCGTTTTCTTTCCCTTCTGTTGTTTCTTTGTCTCCGTCAAAGGTCTTGTGACCGTAATGCAGGAAACTTCCTTTGTTCTGGTAAGACGAACTATCAATTTCTTTTTACTCCAACGTTAAACGCCAGTTCTTAATAGCTGCAATATCATTGTTGTACCGAAGGTTAATTGTTTTGTTTGGCCCATCTGAGTATATAGAGTGGATGTCGACAGATACGCGAGAAGGTATAGAAATAGATTTTTTCGCAGGTGGTAGAATTGAGGAAAAAAAGATCTGTCTCTGGAGTCTTCTTCTTCTTCCTCGTTCGTCCTGAAAATGACGTTGGTTGCGTTGTGTCCGTTTATAGCAAAGCTGCGGTATTTGCGTCTTTCGGCCGACACACCCGACTTCCGCACGGCATTTTTTGGGACCGGGTATGCCTTTTCTCTTCGATCTCTTCTCCTCAGCCAGACTGCAGTGATGCATCCTGTTTCCACGACCACCATGTGGAGGTGGAGTAGGGTCTTAGTCAGCTCTGGTTCGCCGTACGACTGTACTTTATTGCAAGACAGCTTTTTTCTCCCTATCAAGAACAGATAAGTTAACCTACACACACAGCTATGTGACAACAAGACACACAAACGTGACAAACTACGGTTAAATGGGTATGGGTCTGACCAACACACAAAGGTAAGTTTCTTTGTAGTTTATTATCATTTAAACTCGGCAACACCAAATATCTAAAGAAAAATCAAATAAAATCAGATTTACATACATATGAAATAGCAGAATAGATGCGCCCTCCCCCTATGGAGAAAAGAACCAAAATTTAATAACCCAAAGGTCGAAGGTTAGCACTATGTTACAGAGTAGACAGTAAAGTAAACAAGTTCCTACTATATGCTACACAGTAAAGTAAACACGTTTAAGCAAATCCAATGATGGTAAATTCCATGAAACAAAGAAAAATACTCACACACTCTTTCAAACAGTGGCCACTCACTCACTCATACCTACTCTTGGTGATATCCCTTGGAAATACAATTGTCCCTGAATATATATATTATCCGGTTTACTTCCCAAATTGTCCCCAGTTCATCCTCTAACAAACAAAGACTAGTGAGGTGAATGCCGAATCTGGTGTTGTTTTTTTTTTTTTCTGGATGAACAAAATGTCACCGCGAATAGTTGATGTAGGAACGTTCTCTTGGGGTTCGCAGTTAAAAGAGGAAAATACTTCCAGTATTGGGAAACATCTGGTTGCTAAAAAATGTTACGAAGGATGATGATGATCATCCTATCGGACACCTCTATGTTAGAGCTCCGATTCTGCACTGCGTAAAATCTGGATAAATCCGCTTGAATACGACTGTCAGAAGTCGGGAACAATAATGTTATATTGTACACCCAAGTGGGCTGGTAAAATTGGAAAAAATATCTGGGTTTTGTAAGTCCGGTTAAACTTATAAGTTAAAATGTTTCTCATGTATCTTTGGCGAGTACACGTTTTATAAATGAAAAATCGGTACCGCTCAAACCAAGTAGAGGAACAAGTAACCCAGAAAAAGCAAAAGTGAAAACAAACAAAAAAAACCGCTGAATGCTCTTGTGATCAAGTCTGCGAAGAATATAAGAAACATTAATGGAGAAAAAAAAAAATGCTACTATCCTATGAAACGATATACACACACGGGGACGGATCTCTCCTCCACTCCGGTCCTGATTAAACTTAAAAGGCACACGGTGTTTTCCTTTACGTCTACACGGCCAAGCTTCGCTAGCGCTTAGTTTAAGTCGGATGGAGTTATGCATATTCTTCCGCTCCTGCTTGCGCCGGCAGTCGGCGTACAATGTTAATTATTATTAAATATCCATACGCGCACTTACACAAAAATCGCCCGTCTTTATTAGCTATTAAATTGTCGGCGTCTGTTAGTCATCGTATGGTATTAAATAATAGGCACTTATAATAAATACACAAAATGAAATATAGCGTGAATTCTTTATTATTACTATCAGACGTTTTACCCTATAAGTCCAGTCAGCTAAAACCGTCTCTTCTCGAGTGAGAAAGCGTGTGGCGAAAATTAACAGTTTAAGTTAACCTCTGGTATGAAATCGTTACGCGTTATTTTATTTCACTAGGTTTTAACAGCGAGAAAAATCTAAGTGAATTATAATGGTAAAAGCTAACACTTAAAAAAACACATTAGCCTATTTCTATTACCAGAAAATCAGAATGAAAAATCCCCACGAATGATAATAACACATTTCCACAAAATGGTTCTAGAACTGCGTGCTTAGAATATTCAAAAATTCTGAGTGACACTGATGGCAGGTTTAAGAAAACACAGTTTATATATCATTATATTTCTCTGATCAATAGATAATGTTAATTTTCGCGCTACTGTGTGTAACGGAGAATCAGAAACATCAACAGACTTATTACGTGTAACGGGTTTCTCGAAGATTTTGCCCGCGACTCGACATCAAAGCGTACTCGGGGAATTTTGGAATTCCCTTCGTAGACTTCAAAAATATTCTGTGTTTTTCACGTGCGGTCTGTCAGATATCGTATGACTGACAGATAAGCTCGCGTGAGAAGACGAGGTAAACAAACCTGATTCGCTACCTGTTATGACGGGCAGGTCACGAAAGTTTGTAAACACTTCGTTTGCTTTTGTTCAAAGAAAAGAGGCGGAGACGAAAAAGTAAGCTGATGTGAGTAAAGACAGGCAGTAAATGCATGGTTTTAGCTAGCAAATCATAGTGGTTACAAATACTGTCAGATTACTGTAGGCTCTTTTTCCATTATATGTCACAATCATCTTGCCTGAGCTTCTCTCATTCATACTATATGCACCATGCAGTACATTCTCTAATGTCTTCAGCCCATTTCTGGGTATGTTTTTGTCTCACTCGTCTTCGTTGGCAAACATTTTTCTTAAAAGAAAGTCGTACACTCTTTCTTCTTTCTTTCGCTCCATATGGAGTACAGAGACCACCTATACAGTTAGCATCCTTCCAGGAAGTCTGCATCAAAACACTTCATTTGCTACTGCACTGATGGTTTCCGTTTCAGTGCATTTTTCATAAGGTGCTATGCCCATGTATAAGTCTCCTGAGTGGCTTTATACAACATGCCTAGGAGGACATATTGGTTCAGTTATTTGATGTCCACTTTCGGGTTCTAAGGCCCACTTATTGGATCAGACAATTTATATTATGAGAGCTTTTGCCAATGACAGGCTGGTATCACACTCTTTTCAATATTTAGCGCGTTCGGGATTAATTCGTTATCTTTCAGCTACCCAAGGAGCATAGGCCTTCAACAAATGCTTGCCAAGTCCTCGTGTCACGTGATATCAGCTCAGTGTCTTCCTTTTTGTTTTTATGTGTCTCCAGTTCACTTCTCCATGTGTTTTTTCTGTCCACTATTTCTTATACCCTGAGAATTCCAGAGAAACACCTGCCTAGTAACGCTATCACCAACAACGATTGCAATTGAGCACTGCAAAAGAACGATAATAACTTTATTTTGTAGGAAGCAAAAAAATTTCAAAAAGTAATGGACCGATTTTCCAAAAACTTCATTTATAAGACTTCGGCAAAAATGTGTAGACCAATATCGAATTTGATCTAAATCGGTAAAAACAAATTAAGGGTTATGTACTGGGGTCATAAGGTTTCAATTTTGATTCCAGTTTTTTTGTAAGTTCATCCGTTAGTTGTTTTGTTTTTTCTGTATATATATGTATATAAGTAACCGTGTGGCCAGAAGGGTGTAAGTTTAGACTGGTGTTAAAGTAATTTATTAATGTACCTTTTGCATGATGACCACACTTAGTCTATTAGCAGTTAATCTACGCTGTAATGTGTCTATCTGTGGGTCCTCATGTATTTGCACAATTTTTCATTGATAATGAACACGGTATATTAAATACGTCACCGGGAGTTTATGACGTAATTCGTTCTGCACTAATTTATGCATACGGTTAATTCGAGACCTTTCGTCGATTGTAGTTGTCAAGGAAGGACGTCTTGTGATAGCTCCTGAGATTTTGGAGAAATTATATATTTTTCATGTGGCTTAAAGTGTTTCAAGGGTCACCACATTGTACTACAAGTAATGCAGAAGTAAGAGAGAAGATTCATATATATTTTAGAAGGAATTTCGTTAATATTCCTTAGTCTACATAATCTGTCCCACATTACTCTGGTGTCGTCGTCTGCACGCACCCCAGTACAGCGGCCAGTTATGTATTGATCAGACAAGACTGAGAGGAGCTTGTGTAATATGGATGTACTTTATAACTATTGCCCATGTATGAACTGTTATTCGTCTTAATAAATGTCTTTGCATGTGGACCCATCCACCAAGGCATTCTCAAGTTATTCTTCATTTGAACGTTTGATTTGTAACCCCACGTCATTCTTACAGTCGTTAACAGCACGATGCATTAATGTCACTCATATTTCAAGAACAGTTTACAATACCAATCACTTTCAAATAATCCCAAATGGGGATTTCGATATGAAGGAACAGTAATTGACGACAATTTTCAAGAACTTTGTATGAACTGTTCACCGTTGGCCCTCATTTAAATAATCTGAAGTCAAATGCGCATGTCTGCAGGCTTCAAGATTCAAACGTCAACTTTAATCAAGATGTCAGCATTCAAAGTTATTACTTAAGTCCACTGCCAGATGTCAGCTTTCAAGTCTATTATGATCTGCTTCTAACTTACGGGACTGCTGTTTGCTGTGCCAGGAGGGTCTACCAGTACTATTACACCAGTTTGCAGCCAGCGCCGAGACGTTTTGGTGGTGCATACTAGCATCTGGAGGAGTTTTACAGCTGTTCAAGATAAGTGACCTGTAAATTGTGGTTTTTTGGATCGGGTCACTAATTGTTAGACCCTTCATAATCCCTGCTCTTTATAACTTTATGTGTACTTTCGTGTTGTGTGGTCCTTTTTTCGTGGGAGGTTGGGTGGTTGATTTGATGTCAGCGACAACACGTCATTTTCACAATGACCGCACATCAAATGTTTCTAATGGAATTTAGATCGTAAATTTCAATTGAGCGGTGGTTTCCGACTTGAGCAAACCTCGTCGATGCTTATTCTGACCGCTATTTGATCTTTTCAATAGTTTATGTCTAGCTGTGATGTTTCGTTTATTCGTCTTTGAATGCATTGTGGTATAGTTCTATTTTCTTAAGTTTGGTAATAATTTGTTCGTGGCGTTAGCCTCATCTGCCTGTCGTTTAGTTTTTACAGTATCTGTTTATAACTCCGTCTGGGTCCTGTCAGGTGTCTCTATTTTTAGCAGTAAATTTGACCAACTTGCCGCTTTATGTTTTGTTCACTATTAGAAAATTTACTTTTTAACTGCTAATGTTTCTATGTTCGTCATTGGTCTTGTCGTGTGATATTCTTTCATACACTAATTTCTTTGTTTACTTGCACTATTTCTTTTTCTTTATTGCACAATATTAATATAAGATGCATTGCAATTATTGCTATAAAGTATTGGCCACATTCATAGCTTACAAGAGAATTTGTAAAGCTACAAGCCATTATATTTCGACTAAGTGAGTCACGTTATTAGTTAAAAGGGCTACGTTAGATTATTTTGTCGAGCAAGGCAAAGCCTTTGGTTATAAAGGTGAAGTGTTGAGGGAGTATGCCATGACTGAGTTGGCAAAAGCAGAAATAAAATTAGCAGAGCAGAATGCTAAAGAGGAGAAGAGACGTGAATTAGAGAAGAAAAAAGCTGAACAAAGACGTCTTGAAGATTTAGAGGAGAAAAAGAGGATGATCGAGTTGGAAGAAAAGAGACTTGTTGCTGAAGAAAAGAGACGTCTCCAGGAGATAGAGGAGAGAAATATTAAAATGCAATATAATAGAGAAATGGAGGAGAAGAAAGCCTTGACATTGGTCCATGAAGAAAGGATGATGCTTATTCATTTAGAGGAATTGAAATTAAGGGGTCAAAATGAAAATAATAGTAATTCAAATACTCTTAATTCTTCGGGTAAAAATAACGGTAATGATAGATTTAAATTGCCTATATTTAACCCAGGTTTTGATGACATTACATGCTTCCTTTCACGCTATGAAAGTGTATGTGTAGCACATAAATTAGACAAATCACAATGGTGTGTTAAACTTATGGAATTTTTAACTGGAGAGCCTTTGACTGCTATAAGCACAATGGATGAGACTCTTAAAAAGAACTATGATTCTGCCAGAGCATTATTATTAAAACGATATCAACTTGATGAAGAGGGATATCGAATGAAATTTAAAACAATGATGCCTGAAACTGGGAAGGACTTCTCAGAATTTGTCTCTGCCATACGACTTACTTTCAACAGATGGGTTCAGCTCTCAGGAATTCAGAAAACATATGAAAGTCTTATGGATCTGTTGCTAAGGGATAATGTGTTATCCTCAGTAAGCAAGCCATTTTGATCTTTCTTGCATGAACGCAAGCCATTGTCCCTATCTTCCTTAGAAGAAATTGCAAAACAATATTGTACAGCACATCCGGGTGCTTGTATTAGCAATAGCCGCATTAAAGATTCATTTCCAGTTGCCTCAGCTGCAACCTGGAACAATAATAATAGACCCAGATCTCATAGCCTAGATAGAAATTTTATGCCCAGGAGGTATGATGATAACAATTATAATAATAATGGGAATTAGAGTAGGAATGATAATTTCAATAGAGGGAGGCAACAATTTCGAAATCAATCACCTCAATTTAGGAATAATAATAATTTCCAACAAAATTTCACATGGAAAAGACAAAATAACTTTTATCCTAATCAAAACAGTTGAAGTAATAACTCTAATAATCACAATTACCAGAACAGAAATGATGCACAAAACTTTAGAAATCAAGGGAATTCTGGTGACCGCCAGAGGCAACGTTCTCGTTCACGTGCCCCAGTGCGGTCTTAATATAATGCAGGGGCGGCACTTACTGGTAATACACAAATGGTTAATCAAGAATTAGGTATTCAAAATCAATCAGCTGCATGTTGGGCATTCGATTTTGATGTTGCTTCTCGTTGCCAGGAATGTCTAACTATATTTCAGGCACACAGTACTACAGTGCTGAAGTGCGGACATCCCTTACCTGCTGTAAGCCTATCTGCTCATGATGGGACAGGTAGTCTAATATTTCACAGGGGATTCTTGAATGGTGCCCAAGTGTCTGTACTCAGGGACTCAGGTTCGACTACAGTTGGAATCAGACAGTCGCTGGTTCACCCCTCTTGCTCTACAGGAGATTCTGTGAAATGTATCACATTTGGCGGTGCAATTGAGTTTTACCCTACCACCATTGTTGATATTCATACCCCATGTTTTTCAGGAAAGGTTAGGATATGTTTGTTGAGGAATCCAGTAGCTGATTTGACGGTTGGTTGCATCCACGGGAGCAAAGATTGCGTACCAGAAGAGATTGAACTGTGTGAACGACAACACAGGTTCCTTGCAACAACAGGCATTACTAGGGTTCATGTACCTGCCAGAAATTACAATGCTTGTAACACTGTTTATTCCAGTTTTGGTCTCTGTACCATAATGGAATGTGATGATGTTCCTCCTTATGATGATGATGATCACGGTGAAATCATATCTGATTTCTCTGTCATTAAAGGCCCTGATGCTATAAGTGCAACAGTTGTCACTCAATTGGACAATGTTGTGCCTACATCTTATGATGCACCAATACATAACCACACATCTATTACTACTACAACCTTGCCTACAAACCTTTTCTTATCGTTGTGGCTTATGATCACTGGGTTGTTTCTAGCATTGGTCATGACATGCTATCATGTTATTGGGTATTTATTTGCTCTTAATTACCCACGTTTTCTTCACAATCTATTTTTTATTCTGTTGTTCATTTTTCTATTCAGTACCATGTCTGTTGCTCATACCACTGGTCATGTGCCAGTGATTGATCATTCCACCTCTGACATGCCTATAGCTTTCAGGTCTGATCATGTGATGACTCGGCATGTTCAGTCATCATTTGTATTATTACCTAGTCATTTGCTCCTACATGACTTGGTTCTTTTCGGCTTCTCTTGTCCGGAACACTTAATCCGTCTTATACACTTTGGCACTTTGTCTTTATGTCCCTATATTCTTGCTATTATACCTGTGATAGACATTGATTTCTTTTATCATTATCCTCATGCTCAGTCCATACAGCATGAGTTAATTTTTCTGTCCTTCACTAGACGCTATAGTAACTGGCATTTTCATGATCTTTTATTCGATACTAGGTTACTTTCGCCCAGCACACTATTTCGTGCTGATGATGCGAGTCGTGGGTTCGATCCCACTTATGTTACTCTATCCACTGTCACTACTGACTTGTACTCTCCTTTATTAAGGGTTTACCAAGTAAAGTACATTAGTATAAAGAATGTCAGGTCGCTTTTGATCATATTTTAAACATATTTTCATCACCTCCTATTTTGAGGTTGCCAGATATAAACCGTATGTATATTCTCTGCACAGATGCTAGTAATCTCAGATTGGGTGCGAGTCTACTTCAAGAATTCAACAATATCTTGCATCCGACATTGTACATATCCCGCAAGTTAACGGAGACGGAAAAGAAATACTCAGTTTTTGAAAAGGAGATACTAGCTGTTGTTTGGGCAATCCAGGAACTAGTGCGATATGTGCTCGGAGCACCCTTTATTATCCAACCTGATCAAAAGTCCGTTGCAGCTTTGAAACGGGCTAATCATCGAAACCATAAACTAGCCCGGTTTTCCATCTTGCTGCAACCATTTCAATTTAGTATCGAATCCATACCTGGATCAGCTAACGTGGTGGCGGATTCGTTGTCCAGATGCCCACCATCTGTACCTGAAGTCTGATTGTACTCATGCTGAAAAACATTCGTATCAGTCATTACAGCTTACGAAACGTCAGACAGAACTTTATTACCTCACATGCACTCGAGGTTGAGGCCTACGATGATATATGATCCTTATTTTGATGGACATCAGATTGTTTCTATCAATGAATATTTCGCTGACTAATTTGATGTGATCTACCAGCACTCGCTGATCGAGCTTTGACTGAATTGCCATATATCATGAATGTATACCTTCAATGGACTCAAATTACTTTTCAGGATTATACTGAGATGGACTAGAACTTTATACACTATGAATTACAGTGTCTACATTGTCCTTGGTACAAATAACATTGATTGGTTATTGGTCCTAACTTCGTGATGTTCACATCTTATGGAGAGATTTTTCTGAATTCGGATGTTACTGGACTGTATTATCTCTCATGGCCTATAATATGTTGTTAATAATTTTCATACTTCATGCTTCGAACTTTAATATATTAGTTTCTTACGTAAGCTTAGTATTATTGTTGTGTTATATTAATTAATCTCCTTTTCTTGCAATTATCTGATCTCATTTGTAATTGTATTGCATAATTTTAGGTCTTCTGTTGTTAAGGTAGATAACTCATGTTTCATTTTCTTGCTCATGTACTTCTAATAGTTACTTCCCTTTTTTCCTTGCCATCTTTGCTTTTTAAATTTTTTTCTGTTTTATTGTGTCTTTCACACACACCCTAACTATATAAACATAAATATTTCTGATTATTAACATGACACTATATTTTTTTTAATTCACATCTTTAGATTGGTAACCATACGCTGCGTGATACTTAGGTATACACTCAACTTTAATTGACTATTATTACATAGTATTGCTAGAATTAGGACTTAAAGTTAGCAAATATTTTGTTTATCAGTTCTCATGCATGCTTTCCTTGGTACTATGCTCTATTCTCTACTTGACCGTTGACGATTTTCTTTCTGCTTCATAACCTTAGTTATCTGGTTACATATGCATTTAGTTTTTGACTTACAGTTTCTTTAGACAACGACCATTGACATATTTATGTAATCATATTTGGCCATTGGTTAGTTTTTTCGCGATTACCTCTAGTAACTAATTGCGAATTTTTAATCTAAATTTTTTATGATTAAAAAAATCAAATCCTTTGATTTTTTCCCCTAACCGCCCAGGGTAATTGTTAAAGTAATTTATTAATGTATTTTTTGCATGTTGACCACACTTAGTCTATTAGCAGTTAATCTACGCGGTAATGTGTCTATCTGTGGGTCATCATGTATTTGCACGATTTTTCATTGATAATGAACACGGTATTATAAATACGTCACCGGGAGTTTATGACGTAATTCGTTCTGCACTAATTTATGCAGACGGTTAATTCGAGGCCTTTCGTCGATTGTAGTTGTCAAGGAAGGACGTCTTGTGATAGCTCCTGAGATTTTGGAGAAATTATATATTTTTCATGTGGCTTAAAGTGTTTCGAGGGTCACCACATTGTACTACAAGTAATGCAGAAGTAAGAGAGAAGATTCATATATATTTTAGAAGGAATTTCGTTAATATTCCTTAGTCTACATAATCTGTCCCACATTACTCCGGTGTCGTCGTCTGCATGCACCCCAGTACAGCGGCCAGTTATGTATTGATCAGACAAGACTGAGAGGAGCTTGTGTAATATGGATATACTTTATAACTATTGCCCATGTATGAACTGTTATTCGTCTTAATAAATGTCTTTGCATGTGGACCCATCCACCAAGGCATTCTCAAGTTCTTCATCATTTGAACGTTCGATTTGTAACCCCACGTCATTCTTACAGTCGTTATCAGCACGATACATTAATGTCACTCACATTTCAAGAACAGTTTACAACACCAATCACTTTAAAATAGTCCCAACTGTAACAACTGGGTAATTAATTTATTATCTGGTCTACGGTGTATATTTTAGCTCATGTGGCATTCTCACACTGGAGTGGGAAATCTAAATGAAACACACCGTTGCCATTTTTGAAACGTGTGAGACGGAGAAGATGTAATGAGAGACGGCCCTTGGTTTTAGAAATCTCGGCGCTGTCTGACACCAGAGAAAAATACATTGTTGAGCACTAAACCTTAAGAAGTGTGAGTAGGGCAACAGATATCGTGGAATATTACCATTAGTGGGCGGACCTTGAGTTGTGTCGATTCGGAAGATAATCTTTACTAAGATGTGATCTCATGTCATCCAAACTGAGCATAGAACTCCTGATTTGCTCCCTAGAGGGATAGGCGGAGCTTTGCCTGACATTTTGACGTGGCTATCATGTGGTACAGGATTGGATATGTAGATTTAAACTGAAACAGTGAGAGAGTCGAGTCAGAGTTGAAAAGAAGCCAGATCGTCTCGTGCTGTATGAATCCTCGGTACAATACACCAGTGAGGTAGAGGATTTGATGTCACACATGTTGCGTCTGTGCTAATAGAACTAACACGACATAGAGGTATGCTTGCATTTGAGTACATTTTTATAATACTTTAGATTTAGTAATATTAGAAGTTTCGGGTTTAGAAGTTAAGGTTTTTTTAGCGTTTATCTATAGTTTGATAGAAGCTGATTGGCGATTTATGTGTTTTTAAGTGTAATTTCACGTAATGCTATTTTTAACCGTGAGACTGCGTGTTAAATATGTAAAGTACTAAGTGATTTTATTAGAGGAATTCTAGTGCCGCATTGTGCTGTATACAAGTGTGTACGTATTACCATTATTATTATTTGTGTAGTGTTAAGTGATAGTTATATTGCATTCTTGTGATCCGTAAGTGTGATTCATTTTACATCAGTGATTTTTGTGAGAGAAAGATTAGCGTACCCTCTAGCTCCTATTACGTTTAGTATAGAGTTGTAAGAATAGAGTATGTATATATACATTTATATCTGCTTGTTCTTTAGAGCAGCTAGGCTCTAAGATACTGATAAAATGTGGTCATTTAGACCAGTGAGTTGTGTATAATATTTCATCATAGATAGAAGTGTTTCAATTAAGTTTTCTCTCGCATGATGATGTAGTTAGTATTTAGACTGAGCATGAAGGCATTATTGTTGACTTAAATATGTTTATTGTATGATTTCACATATACGCAGACCTGCATGAACACACACACATAGTCATTTAAGTGCACGTACTTGCATATTTTCACATATATGTATGTACTATTATGTAGATCATGTTTGTCCATTAGTACGATGCTAGTTTATTTTGTTTCATTTTATTTCAGAGAGTCCAGCAGTCTGTGCTGGGTTATATAGTGTTACGTAGAGAATACCTAAATAGCTTGGTTAAATGGTGTTGTATAGGAATTACCTACAAAAGTAAACCTGTGGACAATATTATTTTCAGTATGATTCATATGCTACCTGATAGGGTTTCTGTTACGCACAGATCATTTTTGTCCAAAGTCTTTGTACAATCATTTTTTTTTTCGTAAAAAAATCTTTGTATGATCATTTTCTTGACTGAAATGTGTATGATATTATTTTACAGTCAAAGTGACATAACTCGAGATTTTGAGACTACTATTTTTTATGAGTTTACCTCCTCTTGGTTTGAGACACGTTCGGTCTATAATTTCTTAAACGAAGCGTGACCATATCTCCTTATTTGGTAGTATCAGTCAAGTGTTGTAGATGTCTGAAACCTGTCTTAAGGTTTTCGATTCATGACCATAAAAGGAGCGATAGTGAATGTCTCTTATCTCGTATGTTCTTAGAATCGTCTTGTGTGAATTGATACTCACGTAGATGGGTTCTGCGCATGTCTAGACTTGGAGAGTTCGATTGTGGTTTCCGCCCAGGTCGGGGAGTTAAGAAATGGTCTGAGTAGCAAGCGGACGCAATCTGCGTATTGTGATTTTCCTGAGGGAAATACATTGTCTTTGTGAGTTAGTTTAGCTAACTTTAGACTTTTCCCAGTATTATTCAAGCCGCCTGGAGGCATATGTTTTGTGGTTGATTCCGAATAAAGGTAATTCTTCTTTATTTGAACTTTACGATGTCATCTAAAAGTTCGACATTTTTGCTGCTCTTTGCTCGCTTGTGTGATTCAAAATGGAGAGGTACTTTTGATTAGGTTTTTCGCCACCGGTATCTTTATACCTGAACTAGTTATATATGGGTCGCTCTAGACCAACGAGACTGTTGTCTGTGTTCCAGGATTCGTTATATCAGAGATCACATCCAAGGCAGATGGTTAGACTTAGGAATGTTATAAATTTCGGGTTGACCTGTATTCCATGTATGCTATTCACGTGCAGAGGATAAATGGACTTATTGTACACATCTGATCTGCTAGCATCAGGAAGGGAGTATTTATTATTATCTATGAACAGTGATGAGATGCAGCTGACACTGTTGCAGAATTTATATGTATGAACTTTAGGTACCCAGATCTGAGCTATATATATATTATTTATACAGCTTCACGAACCAGAACTTTATGATATCGAATATACGGAAGCTATTTGTTTACAATATGAATATTGAGCATTGGATCCTAAATGACTATCAGCTAATATTATTTTGAATGCGTACTTCGTCGAACTATGTTGGTGATGACATTATATATCATGACTGTTTTGTGGCGTGCAATAAATGGTAGAAAACGTAAAGCGAAGTTACCATTTCTATGACTTTACACATCATGTTGCCTGTGTTGTACGCTATTAACTATTCTACTACAATACACACAGCAACAACATAAACCAGATAAGACACCCTATACTACAACTATATATCTAACTGGTGTCGATAGGGGTGATACTTCTAGTCAGCTTAAAACCACCCTTATCATTTCATGGTGGCCAGAGGTTGGTTTATTCTGGTACCAGCTTGCAATGGGGTCAACAAACCCAGACATCATCATCATATTCTATACACGACATTCGCGTTATAATATATACAAGACAACATTACAGTTTCAACTCATCACCTTTGATGAAAGATTTTGAAAGTACCCGGCGTTGCTTAAAGTTGGAAATTGTTTCAAAATACCCGGCGTTGCTCGTCAAGTTGGCAGTTTTCCTACGATAGAAGGACAAGTGCCGAGCAAATCGATTTCCTGATCTGTAAGGAAGAAGGACAAGTGCCGTAACAACTGTTCCGGTCTCAGAGGTACTGTTGCGGGTTCAGAAGGTCAAGTGCCGGTTAAATCAATTTATAAGATTCAGAAGGTCAAGTGCCGTAACAACTGTTCCAGTATTAGAAGCTCATTTCCTTCGTCATGGCTGTTTATGGGAGCAGAGGTTAATCAACGTTGGATCATTATCCTCAGAATGCTGATTACATCCTGTTCTGCACCGTGCTGACGCTGGATTTATAGAAGTTAAGTGGCCTGTTTTGTTTGTGAACTGTGCCCTTATGTTCTAACTGAGCCTTCTGTACTTTCACACTTTCTCCTATTGTTTTCATGTTACATGTTTATATGTTATATGTTATTTGTATATTTATATGTTTATATTTCAGCGGGTCCGGATGGGTGGTGACTGTCATAAGAAATACCACGTCATAGAGGTCTTATGATAGCGTTCTGTTAGGGGCAATTTCCTTAATTGGAAATTGTTAGCAATATTTTTGCTAATTTTTGTTAGTTGTGACGATATGGTCAGTGTTGTTTTCGGTATTTTTTCATATTCTTTAGTTTTGTTTTGATTTGTTTGTATTTGTAGGTCTACTCTTTCCTATTATTTAGTTCTTTACAAAAAATTTTTGTTTATACACTGTAGCGTCATTTGTTTGTCATATTTTCGCATTTTGTCATCACATTCTTTGTGATATTTCTTTTTAGTTTTCGCTGTCTACTTATTTGACTTATGCGAATGTTTTCGTATTGTTTTGATCCTTGTTATTGTTTACATCGACTTTGATCTTTGTTATTGTTTACATTGACTTTGATCTTTGTTATTGTTTACATTGTTTTGTTATTGTTTACATTGTTTTTGTTATTGTAGTGCACTTATCATAACTAACTGGTGGTTTTTTGCTTATGCACTATTGTAGTGCAGTTATGATAAATAACTGATGGTTATGCTTTGATTTATGGAGTGCACTGATGATTAAGAAGTGACTTGTGATATTATTATACATTTGATAATACAAGTTGGTGTCAAGTCTTGTTTCCCACAGAGATTGGAGTAAACATAGTGATATACAAGCACTTTAGTAAGTCTTGTTACTATTAAGGTTGAAATAAGATAATTAATTATTTCAGGTTGTGGACTCATATTTTAGACATCATGTCTGCATTTGAGTACTTTACTGAGCAGGGTAAAATCCTTGGGAAGACTGGTGATAAATTAGAAGAATTTGCGACTGTTCAATATGCCAAGGCATTGAAGTCGGAAGAAAAGAAAATGAAAGAACAAACTGAACAAAAGAAAATAGATGCTGAAAATTTAAAACTGCAGATGCAGGTGGATGAAAAGAGATTACAAATGGAAATGGAAAAACAAAAAAGAGAAGCAGAATCTCAGGAGAAGAGACTTGAAAAAGAGGCTGAAATTAAAAGACTTGAAATAGACGCTGAAGAAAGAAAATTACAGGCTGAGGCTGAAGAAAGAAGGTTACAAAGAGAGGCTGATGAGAGAAAAGCAAAAATGGAGCATGAAGAAAAACTCTTAGCTTTGGAGTTAGAAAAGTTGAAGTTGTCTAGTAATGCTAATGATGCTAATAAGGTATCATCTGCTAATAAGGCTAATATTGTTGATTTCAAGCTTAATTTACCAGCATTCAATGCTTCTATTGATGATATAACATTTTATTTAGACAGATTTGAAAGTGCATGTAAGGTGCATAACATAGATAAAGCATTGTATGTTTATCATCTGTCCAAGATACTTAGAGATGATGCTTTGACTTTGTTGGGTATGGTAGATGTGCCTGACAAGAACAACTATGAGGTTGTCAGAGCAGCATTGTTAAAGAAGTACCAACTTAACGAGGACGGATATCGTCTTCAATTTTAAAAAATGTTACCAGAAACTGGAGTTGAATTCTCTGAATTCATCTCAAGGATACGTCTTACTTTTTTACGATGGGTTGAGCTGTCTAAGACAGAAAGTACATTTGAGGCTCTTATGGACTTACTACTTAGAGACAAGGTTATGTCTTCTGTTAATGAATCTTTTCTTTCTTTTCTTTATGAGCGTAAGCCTAAAAACATAAAAGAAATGGAAGAATACTGTAGCCAGTATGTTACTGCGCATCCTCACATAACCATTAGCAACTCTAAAGTAAAAGAAGGTCTGCCAGTTGCTTCGGCAGCACCTTATGGCCCAAATTTTATGCGTAAATTTCAGGGTAGCCAGCAAAATTTCAATAAAAAGAGTAACCGTAATTATGCCCAGAATCATAGCAATCAATTCCAGGGAGATTCTTCTTCCCAGAACTGGAGACAACCTAATACTACACGGTATTCTACTCCCGTTAACTTTAGAAATTTTCACAAAGGTAATCGGTATAGAGGAAAATATTTTTCACAGAGACCTCAATACCAAGATAATAGAGGTTCTCAACAGTATAGAGATGGTAATGACAGTTATGGAAACTGGAACTCAAACCAGGATAAAAATTACAGTAGGGACTTTAATGATAATTGCAGAGGCAATAAGAATCGCGGTAGATCGCAACATAAGAGAAAAAGATATCAACAGAAAAACTCTGTTCGACAAGAATCTCGGGGAGCAGATAAACAGGTTAATAATGATAAAGACCATAATGCTATCGGATGCTCATCTTTTGATTTTGGTAGAGCAAATAAATGTATCCAATGCAGTACTTTATTTGACCCGAAGACCGTTACTACTTTAAGCTGTGGTCATCCTTTGCCCGCTCTTCCTGCTAATGTTGCTCATGATGGGAGAGGTTCTCTTATATTACATAAGGGGCTTGTAAATAGTAATCCAGTCTCAGTGTTGTTTGATTCTGGATGTACTACTGTTGGTGTTAGACAATCTCTTGTAAATCCATCCTGTGCTACAGGAAGGGTCATCAAATGTGTCACATTTGGTGGCAGGTTAGAAAAGTATCCTACTGCCATAATACATATAGATACTCCTTTCTTCACGGGGGATGTCCACGCGTGCCTACTTCCAAACCCTAATGCGGACCTTATTATTGGTCGTATTCACGGAATTAGGGAATGTACCCCGCAGCAGATTGCTGTTTGGGAGGAGCAAAACATTGAAGCTACTAATGCGGTGGTCACAGGAGCACATGCTCTGGTTCCACCTCAAACTTCATTAATTAATAATGATGAAGTAAATGACCAAGATAGTCACTTGACTATTTCACGTGACTCATTTATCAAATTGCAAGAAGAAGATCCTTCTTTACAAAAATTCTTCATTCTAGCAAAAAAAGGTGATCCTAATCAGAATACTAATAGAAAATCTTGGATTTCTATGAAGAACGGCGTACTTGTACGTATGGTACAAGACTCGACTACGTCCACTCATTCACAAATTATTGTGCCTAAGAGCATGAGATTGCAAATATTGCAACATGCTCATGACTCGCAATGTGCTGGACATATGGGGTTTTCCCGTACAAAGTCGAGGGTCCTTGCGGCTTTCTTTTGGCCATTTGTGAGCAAGGACATACGAATTTACTGTCGCTCTTGCAAAGTATGTCAGGAGGTCAAATCTAAAGGACATGCTGCGCCTATCCAGGCTGCTGACATTCCTATTCGCCCTTTTCAAAAAATGGCAATAGATATTATCGGTCCTTTTAGAATTAAGTCAGCTAGAGGACATCAATTTATTCTTACATGTGTCGATATGTGCACACGTTGGCCAGAGGCAATACCTCTCAAGAGCATCTCAACTGCTGACATCGCGGACGCTCTTTGGCTGATATTTTCTCGCTTGGGTTTTCCCGGAGAAATATTGTCAGACCATGGCACTCAACTTATATCAGACACTATGTCACAGGTAATGTCTATGCTACATATTAAAAGGTCTCTCAGCAGTATCTATCACCCAATGTCTATGGGTTAGTCGAACGTTTGAATAGGACTCTGAAAACTTTACTTGGGAAGATAACTGAGGATCATCCTCAGGATTGGGACAGGGTCTTACCCGCGGCTCTCTTTGCATATAGAGAGGTCCCCAATGAACATACAGGGTTTTCCCCTTTTGAACTTGTCTTTGGCGCGCAACCGCGCGGCCCTATGTCTTTACTTCACGATCTAATCACTGCCGATAATATTAGCGATGAGACTCAATCTTCTTACGAGTGTGTCATTGCTCTTAGGCAAAAGATCATCGAGGCATGCAAACTAGCAACTTCTTCATCCGAATTTGCTAAAGAAAAGGCAAGGCAGTTTGCAAATAAAAATAGATGTCTACGACAACTTTGTCCAGGTGACAAAGCTCTCGTTCTACTTCCTTCAAGGGAGAACAGACTTCTTATTGCATGGAAAGGTCCATATGCAATAGTCTCCAAAATTTCCGATGTCGACTATGTTGTCGATATTGATGGAAAGCATAAAACTTTCCACATAAATATGCTCACGGAATTTCATGACAGACCAGACTATTTGCAGCCTATTTTCCAGGCAACGGACAATTCTCAAGTACCTCATGGTCATTACTCATCCCTGTCAGTTATACAGGATGAGAAAACTACTTTTTCTGATGTCAATCTTCCACTTCCTATGGTCCCACTTTATTCTACGGAATCTTGGAAAAACGTTACCGTTTCTCCTAATCTTTCCGCTGAAGAACATCGACAAGTTTCTTCGATGTTGCAAACATTTCAGGATGTTATTACAGACATCCCGGGACACACACATGTCATCGAACATGACATTATACTAACTGACCATAATCCTATCAGAGTCAGACCCTATCCAATACCTATCCATTTTCAGTCACAAATCGAAAAAGAATTGGATGAAATGATTCGATTGGAAATCATTGAACCATCCACTTCAGCATACTCTTCGTCTATGGTTATTGTTCGGAAAAAGGATAATAACATTCGCATTTGCGTAGATTATCGCAAATTGAACCAAGTTACGAAGTTCGATGCTGAACCTATGCCTTCATTGGAAGAGCTACTCAATAAACTTGCTAATTCTAGGTTCTTTACCAAACTAGATTTGTCTAAAGGTTATTGGCAAGTTCCTCTAACTGAACGTGCCAAACCTTTTACAGCTTTTTCTACACCTAGGGGTTTATTCCAATGGAATTTCATGCATTTCGGTCTTATGAACGCCCCTGCTACATTCGTACGCATGATGCGGCGAATTCTCGCATATCGTACAGATGTCATAGCATATTTAGACGATATCTGTCTGTTCAGTGATTCCTGGGAAGATCACTATTTGGGTTTATACGAATTGCTGTCTACTCTTCGCGAATATAACTTGACTGCAAAACCCTCTAAAGCCTTTATAGGATTTAGTGAGATTTCTTTCCTGGGTCATCGGGTTGGTCATGGTCTTTTAAAGACAGAGGACCACAATGTTTCAAAAATACTTAACATTTCGGTCCCTAAAACAAAGAAACAAGTACGGAGTCTCTTAGGTTTGATCCAATTTTACGGACGATTCATTCCGAATCTGTCATCCATTATGGCACCGCTTTCTACTTTATTGAAGAAAGGATCGCCTAATCTGATCCGCTGGTCGCAAGAATGTCAATCCTCATTGGACCAGGTTAAAACTCTGTTTTCATCTCCACCTATCCTTAGGTTACCTACTATTGAGAAGACTTTTGTTCTTCGAAGTGACGCCTCGTCAACTGGGATTGGGGCAGCACTTATGCAGGAGTATTCTGATACTCTGCATCCGGTGATGTATATCTCTAGGAAATTAAATGCTGCAGAAAAGAATTACTCGGTTTTAGACCGTGAGTTATTGGCTATGGTATGGTCTATTCTGAAGTTACAAAGATTTCTTCTAGGCGCACACTTCATTGTGGAAACCGACCAAAAAGCGCTTACTGCTATTCAGAGCAAAAACTTGAAGAGCTCGAGGTCCACCCGTTATGCCATAGCTCTTCAACCATTTCATTTCTCGGTGCGAGCTATCCGTGGTTCGGATAATGTGATGGCAGACATTTTGTCCAGATGCCCACACGATTCCACATGATTCTTTTGTCATATATATTTCCTGATATACAGTCCAATGCTATAATGACATGTTAGCAAATATTTTCTCACTTTTTTGAGGAATTTATAACATTGTACCATGTAATTATCTAAGAAGGCTTAGTTAGTGATATACGGGCCAAAAGATCACTCGGCCACATTTAGATAATATATTTTCATGATTGTATTAAGAGATTTAACAGTTATCTTTAAGATTAGTGTTATTGATATTTTCGCAGCACATCATTGAAGTCAGCGAGATTATGTCCATTGTGAAACTTTGATGATATCAAGTCCTGTCCTAGATTGGGAGCGGATGATGTTCACATCTTCTTCTATTTGATTGTATTCTTATCTACGAAGAACAACACATATTTTAGTTAATAATTACTGATGCATTATATAATGTAATAGTATAGTGCGGTATATTAGTATATTACACCGCTATTTGCAACACATTGCATGATATTATAATAATAGATTTCATTTCATATATTGGCATGAGTGTAATTTGACTTTCATTATGATGTTTCCATCATTGTGGCGTGTGTTGGTGGCACCTTCCTGGAATATATACGCGTATACTTAGATAAATTTTTTCTCTAAAGATCTGAGATATGATCTCAGTTTCGCTCCATGCGTTGAGCTAGTTTGTTAGGTATATATCCGCGCATCATAAGTGCGTTAGGAGCCTAGATTTTTACGGCTCCAGGAGTTTTTTTTTTTTTAAATGTTTCTTTTTTTTCCGGGAGGGTGCGGTAATGTTACGCACAGATCATTTTTGTCCAAAGTCTTTGTATAATCATTTTTTTTCGTAAAAAAATCTTTGTATGATCATTTTCTTGACTGAAATGTGTATGATATTATTTTACAGTCAAAGTGACATAACTCGAGATTTTGAGACTACTATTTTTTTATGAGTTTACCTCCTCTTGGTTTGAGACACGTTCGGTCTATAATTTCTTAAACGAAGCGTGACCATATCTCCTTATTTGGTAGTATCAGTCAAGTGTTGTAGATGTCTGAAACCTGTCTTAAGGTTTTCGATTCATGACCATAAAAGGAGCGATAGTGAATGTCTCTTATCTCGTATGTTCTTAGAATCGTCTTGTGTGAATTGATACTCACGTAGATGGGTTCTGCGCATGTCTAGACTTGGAGAGTTCGATTGTGGTTTCCGCCCAGGTCGGGGAGTTAAGAAATGGTCTGAGTAGCAAGCGGACGCAATCTGCGTCTTGTGATTTTCCTGAGGGAAATACATTGTCTTTGTGAGTTAGTTTAGCTAACTTTAGACTTTTCCCAGTATTATTCAAGCCGCCTGGAGGCATATGTTTTGTGGTTGATTCCGAATAAAGGTAATTCCTCTTTATTTGAACTTTACGATGTCATCTAAAAGTTCGACATTTTTGCTGCTCTTTGCTCGCTTGTGTGATTCAAAATGGAGAGGTACTTTTGATTAGGTTTTTCGCCACCGGTATCTTTATACCTGAACTAGTTATATATGGGTCGCTCTAGACCAACAAGACTATTGTCTGTGTTCCAGGATTCGTTATATCAGAGATCACATCCAAGTCAGATGGTTAGACTTAGGAATGTTATAAAGGTCGAGTTGACCTGTATTCCATGTATGCTATTCACGTGCAGAGGATAAATGGACTTATTGTACACATCTGATCTGCTAGCATCAGGAAGGGAGTATTTATTATTATCTATGAACAGTGATGAGATGCAGCTGACACTGTTGCAGAATTTATATGTATGAACTTTAGGTACCCAGATCTGAGCTATATATATATTATTTATACAGCTTCACGAACTAGAACTTTATGATATCGAATATACGGAAGCTATTTGTTTACAATATGAATATTGAGCATTGGATCCTAAATGACTATCAGCTAATATTATTTTGAATGCGTACTTCGTCGAACTATGTTGGTGATGACATTATATATCATGACTGTTTTGTGGCGTGCAATAAATGGTAGAAAACGTAAAGCGAAGTTACCATTTCTATGACTTTACACATCATGTTGCCTGTGTTGTACGCTATGAACTATTCTACTACAATACACACAGCAACAACATAAACCAGATAAGACACCCTATACTACAACTATATATCTAACTGGTGTCGATAGGGGTGATACCTCTAGTCAGCTTAAAACCACCCTTATCATTTCCATTAATAAAAATGGTACCCCTATCATCAAGAGTTTTTCCTGTGACTGCGGAACGTGTGTGAAAGTAGGCCAGAGAGAGTGACGACAACATTACACATGAATTCTTATTCTTCTTCACACATCGACTTCGCACTGTCATATATATATATATATATATATATATATATATATATATATATATATATATATATATATATATATATATATATATATATATATATATATATATATATATATATATATATATATAGATATATATATATAGATATATATATATATATATATATATATATATATATATATATATATATATATATATATATATATATATATATATATATATATATATATATATATAACAACGACAGCACGAGTGATACATTAACGAACTAGATAATTGTCACAGCGCTATTCCGCAGTGCATCGTATGTATTGTGGTCGGCGATACGTCACTCGGAAAGGGCGAGGTTAGCAGAACTGGTGGGTCATGTGACTACCGAAAGTCAGGGAAAAAGGCGCAAAGTTGGGTAGTCAGAAACTAGCCTTCTTCCAGGAAGGACGCATATTTCCCTTTTGCCAGCGAGATTGCTGGGTGATTCAAGTTATGGACTATTAACTGAGTGCTTGCCATATTTCGGTCCAGGTTGAAAATTACGTGGTAATTCTAGAGCAGTGTAGAGTCTAGGTTGTAATTTCTACAGACCGTAGTTTAATAAGATGTCAGTGATTTGAGTGTGTCATTGTCTCAGTTTTTCCGCTCAGGTGAGCGATATTCATAGCAGTGCTTTTAATGTAATTCGTACCTTCATGTATGGAGGTGATAGAATAAGCTGCTAATGCAAGTTTACAGTGGTTTTTTTCATTATTGCATTTGATGCGTTTGTTGGTCGTGTGAGGCCGTATTGTGTGTATAAAGTATTAAAGGGAAGTTCCTGTTAAAGGTGTCATTTCTTATGTCAGCCATTGTGGTGTGGTTGTATCCCTGGAAGAACGAGCCTTTATTTATTATTATAAATACACATTGCAGTGGTGTAACCAGTGGAGTGCTATCCACGATAAGTGGTTCCTGACAATAATGATCAAACGATTATTGGGTTTATTCAATAAATATCTACACATATAGAGTTAGTGGGGATTAGAACGTGAAGATGGAAAAAGATGATTCACACAAATACACACAGATGAGATATTAATATTGTAGTTAATTAAATAGAAGAATGAACTTGTGTAAAGCGAAATGATGAGGATGAAGTATGATACATGTTACATATAGGTGAGTAATCTACACAGTTCATGTGTCTCTAAACGCTTCACCCGGGTAAAATGATTCACATGTACTTGCATAGAATGTCCCAAGCTGTTATAAGTTATGCCGAGTGGGGTATCTCTAAGTCGAGGACGTTCTGGGGAAAACTTTTGTCGCACTGAGAACGTTGACGACATATAGTCCTTCACTGTTTGATAATATCTCTGTAGCGTTGACCAACCGTAAACAGTTGTCGTATGAAAATGTCTGTTGTCTAATCTTCGAAGGGTACTGACCAGACTGGATATTTTCATGAAATGTTCTTGATATGTAGACTCATTATCTTCAGTATGTAATCATGATTCATAAAGTATACTTTGAAGTCTGCTTCATAGAGTGCGCTTTAGAGTGTGATGCACTTGGTATAAATATGCGATTCAACTTTTTAGCTCTTTAGCTTGACTTTAGATGGTAATCTTCCGATGAAGCTGAACTTGATATGGGTAATCAACCGTAAGCTCTATCTTGACTCATGTAGTAGCCTATTGATCTCTATGAGTTCAATTCTATATTGTGCATGAGAGTGTGTGCGCATGGAAAAAAATATAATGATGATTTAGCAAGCTAGATGAAGATGAAGTATGAACTATTAATTACTTCCTATCAGCCTATCGTCTTAGAGGAAAATCTTCTGAATTTATTAATCATTTATGAAAAGAATTAATTGAAAAACTATCTTTTGCACCTTTAGCTTTGAGGTTAAAATGAATAAAGAATAAGAAAAAAGTATTAATAATCTGTATAAGATCTACTAACCTTCTTTTCCCCACGCAAAATCCTTTAAGAACACAATACACCACAGATATGAATTATTTTAACCACACTGAATTAATTGCAGGCTATGCTTTAGGGATTTCTCTACACCACAATGTTGAAAACTGCACTGATCTATAACGAGCTTGTGCGGTAGAATATATCGCTGGTTTAGCCAATGTGTCCGAGATAATCTAACTCCTCCCCTTCAACCAATTACCAGGCGTGCATCTTGCAACCCAGACCTAATATCTCTCATGTCTCCTGTCAGTCTAAAAGTGGGTTGAGCAATTCGCCACCCACTTTCGTTCGCGTGGCCTCTCAGTCTTGGTCAGACCTGCCCGGTTTTTGCTGATTAGTCGGCTAGAAAATCCAATCCGTCCTCTAACTGTCACAAATCTGGCTGTGTCTTGCATATAAATGCCTGTCATCCGTCACGAGTCTGTTTGTTGTGCCGGACTATTGTATCCCATCTGGGAGCAAAGGTGGTTGTTCCACGTCAATGGCCTTTGATCTCACGCACAAGGAGCCCATTGTTTGCGTAGCCATTGTATCATGCGGGATGGTGATCGCGTTTTGTTTAAACAACGGCTTAGACTAATCTTTTATGTCAGCTGCGCTCTACTCAAAGTTAACAATAGTCCAAAGAAATTGTACCATGCCCAGGTGTTTGATTTTTATTAAACCAGATGTGTTCCACCAGATTTGTCACGAGGCAATGTGGACTACAAAAGATAATGCAAGGTGGAGGTCTAAATGAATTCCCGAGTAATAAAGATTACAGTTTAAAGTCCAGTTGTGAATAAAGATGATGATGAAAGAGCCAATGTGGAATGAATGTGCACAAATTGGGAGAAAATAAGAAAAATGTAGAAAAAGATAGAACGATACGGCTTTGGCACTCGTTTATCATATATATATATATATATATATATATATATATATATATATATATATATATATATATATATATATATATATATATACAAGTGTATATATATGTATTACCTTATGTGAACGCCATTTTTCTTCCTTGAATATTAATTTTTGTGTGCAAAAATCAGTTGATGTTTCCATATTGTTTATCCTGCTTAAAAACTTGATAATTCTTGTTTCTGTGATATTTATCTTGTGTAAACGGCAGCATTAATGTTTCCACATTGTCGGCCTTGTATAAACATAATTCTTGTTCCTATGTTGTTATTCTTGCATAAAAAACGGGAGAGTTGTATATAATTCGATAGTTCTCATTTCCATGCTGTTTAACTCATGCACCGTGCGATGACTTGGAAGAGGCGCTGAATGATATTATAAATTATAAAAACATAAAAGCTCATATAAATTTTCACAGTAAATAATGATTCGCTTATATGAAAGTTATGAGATCTCACACCACATTGAAAAATCCCTAATGCCAGTTCTGCGTGTATTTAGTCATGTGGCAGCAGGTTGTATCATGGATTATATTATATGGCAATGTCTGTCCAGGTTCGCTTACCTCTGTGGTTAGCTATGATATGCTGTATACCACAACAGTCACACACACACACACAGCACGTGATGCGATAACGCCATGGTAATTTGAATATTTTTTATTTACATATGAGAGGATCATTGCTGTCTGCTCTGACCTCCACATTTGGTCCATCATAGAATATACAAAGTAAGTTCTTTCTTTCCTCACTCTCTCTCTCTCTCTCTCTCTCTCTCTCTCTCTCTCTCTCTCTCTCTCTCTCTCTCTCTCACACGTTCATTATCGAATCCACACCTTCTGACCTTTTAACCATCAGTGATCATTCAGGTGCTATAGTCTCTATTTCTGTTCTTTCTTCCTTACAATTTCTTAGATTATTGTTATTTATATCCTCTCAGTGTTCAGGTTATCTTGATGGGACCGGGCCTCTCCGGGGTTGTTAATTTCCCTTGCCTCACTGAAGAATATGACTACTGTCTATATGTATTGTAAATCACTCTACATACCTTTTCCTTTCTGAATAATATCAAACTCACACCGTTTCTCCTTCTAGACAAGAATTCCATCTATTCAATATTTCGGGTTAATCATTACCCAAACTACCTCTTGTCCATGAAATAATTATCATCTAAACTATTTGAGTACGGCTATTAACATGGCTACCCGCGTATATGCGGCTTCCCTCTCTGCCTCACGTTTCTGGACTGCCCGCTAAGAAAGCGTGCTTCACTAGATTATCGTTCACCTCTCTCAGGTGCATCATTGTTTGCGCACCTTGTTTTTGTACTCTATCTGAACCTTCCCATTCATAATTCTCCTTATTCCTTCCCTTTGACTGTAAGTCGTTCCCTAACTGCCACATTATCTCCCTTTCTCCCCTAAAAATAAATTATTTATCCGTAGGAGATAAAATTTATTTTAATGACTGTACTAGCCATTATTGTACTTAACTATGTATCAAAACAAAAACAATATCCTTAGCAATGTGCTGTTACAACCCTAGCTCAGCACATTAGCAATTACTATCTGTGCCAAAGGACAATTTCCCTTTACACAACACAATTAAATTTTACTGAGAACGTACATTCATCAACATTTCGTTCCCATTTATGACCACTCATCTTTGCTTTTTCTCCTATCTCCTCATATTACATGATTTCAAAAACATACTTTTGACATGTTATACATTCCACTTCCTTAGTGGTCTTCATTTCTTTTTTTTTCATATCACTTAGCATGTCATTATTTTCTTATGTTACAACATATTATCATACCAAAAAACTGAGGAATTACTCTTATCCCGTCACTTTTCTTAAGTGACCTTTCCTCTTCACATTTATGACTGTTCTTAACCCTTGTCTTTCTCACTCACATTCTACCACAAAGTTTATTTCCTTTTACTCATCCAGTCACTCCTATTGTCATACATGTAAATTCCTCATATCGTATTATCTTCTGTCACCACACACCTGGTGTGAACTGTCTGGTCTTCTTCTTCTCACGTATAAAGCCAAACATGTCTTCTGTCATGTCTTCCTATATACATAGTTCATAATGGCGTGAGCCATTTACTATCATGGCAACACTGAATTGCCATCCTCCTATCCACCCTTTGCTAACTAGACTCTTGTCCTTGGTCTACTACGCGGAACTATTTTCAACTTCTTTGGTCTACCTATCAAACCGCGTTGTCGCTTTGACCTACTTGCGTATTTTTCTGCTGCTGACCTGTCACTTGACTTCCTTTTCCACAACACTGTCTCCCAGTGTCTGAATTTCTGTTATATATGTTCGGTGAGGGTTATCTTCAATAGACTCACATTTGTAGTCTGATAAACACCGCACTTAACGTTTTTATATGTTTTTCGTTTCCCCCCCCCCCCCCTGGAACTTCTCTTTGTGCTATCTCCTTTTTCCTTCTCTACAACACTGTCTCCCCATGTCTAAATTTCTACTGTATATGTTCGGTGAGGTTTACCCTCTATAGACTCACATTTGTAGTCTGGCAAACGCCGCACTTAACGTTTTATATGTTTTTCGTTCCCTCCCTGGGACGTTCTCAACACATTTGTTTTCTCTTCATGTATTACGGAGAAAAAAATACGATTTCTCCCTAAAGTCTTCATAAGACTCGGCCACTGCCGCAAAAATCTCTCTTTGCCATTTTCTCCATGGCTTCTCACTTCTACATAAGTTCCTTCTAGAACTATCTCTTCTATATGTCCGTGCCATCCTTCCTGTGGCTTCTCAATACCCCCGTCACTTCTCCGTGACTCTCAATTTTCCGATACTTATTTATCTAAGCGATTCTCTTGTTTTCGCCATCTCCCATGGCCCTTAATACTCACCGTCCAATCTCTCAATTACTCCCTCATAATTTCGCCATCTCTTGTGGCTCTTTTTCTTCTCACATAATATCCTCGTCATTTTTCATGACCTTTATCCCTTATCTCCCCCTCTACTTCACTTACGCATAAACTCCACTATTTTCGCTATAGTGACTTCCATGTCCCTATGAATTCCCAACGAAATGTGTTTAGCAATATCTATATTTTCTTTTTCCTTTATTTCTCTTCTGAATTCGATGACGGTTTGCCCGCTCTGCCCTTTCTATCCACCTTTTCCTGTTTGCGTCATCAATCATTTTCGTCAGAACCATATCTATTTCAATTCTTGTTTGTGGAAAGTATGTATGATACTTTTCCTCTAGCACTCTCCAAACCATGCTTCTTGAGAAGTTAAAATTAGGCCGCTTTATGGTGGCTTCTATTACCTTCTTCAACTCCTCTATGTTTGGTTCATCCACTTTAATCATTTTCTTACTCGTGTCATTCACCTCTTCTCCCACTCCTTTTCTCAATTTTTCCAACAATTTACACCTCTCCGAGCGCCATACCTGTACATTTGGCTCAACCATTTTGGTAATGTTCTCCGTCTTTATCTGATTTATACATCCAGGATCACTTTTTTCATTTTTCGGCCAATAAATTCTAAGGCCTTCGTCGTACGATCTATGATCTAGCTCATCCGACCTGTATCCATATTCGTCGGAGTCCATAACTCTATCTTCCCCACTTGACGAATCGGATTCTGATTCTATGTCAAGCTGGTACTTTCCGTGTATTGTATCTATCTCTTCCAGTCTTGTCTTCCATACTGCTCTTGGACGCCTATAGGATGTGTCCATGTCCTGTACTTCTTCTATCTTCTCTTTCCTATTGTCCACCTTTGCTAATCTTACTTTCTCTTTCAGTATTATCTGCATCAGTTCATCTTTCGTATTCTTTAACTCGATGCTATCCCTATGCTGTGGTACCACTACTTCTTTAGCCGTTTGTCGGTTCGTCCCTTTTACACGGAGTAGTATCTTAGATTTTCTCGTATTGTCTAACACATGTGACCCTGTTTCCTTTTCTCTCATGACGTCTTTCTCCTTGTGTGCTGGCCCCAAGTGTGACGTTACAGTATCAATCTCAGTTTGTGTTTCGGCACTAATCATCTTTGTTTCATGTTTTTCTGGTTCTTGTGTACCAACGATGACCCTGTCTCTCTGTATGTTTTCCTGTTTCTGGACTGTTGTCCTAACCTGACTTGTCCATGGTCTATTCCTATTACCTTCTTCCTTTATTGTGACATTTTGCTGACCAGATCCTATTATGGTTCTCCATACTCCTAGCGGTTCTACCTTCATTTCCCAACCGTTTTGTGTTCTTATCTGGCACTTCTGTTGGTTTGCTATGTTGATGTTATTTATTTCTATGGACTTCCCTTTTCTAACCTCTCCCATAAAATTCCTGACCGCCATTCTTATTCTTCTCTTATTAAGTGTGTTCCAGTGTGCTCGTACAGCAGCTGTTTCTGGGATTCTGTTTGTGTCCTTGTTTTCTCTATCACAAGTGTGACAATGTCCTTTCCCTTTCGTATCGAACGATTTAGACTCTGCTTGAAGGTCTCTTTCATTAAGTAATGTGTCTTATCGCCGTCTGATAAAGTCTGTGATCAGATCAACAGATGAAAAAATCGCAATTTTAACTTTCTCCAATTCATCTGCACTTATTGACATTGCATATTTATCAATGTCTGTAAGCCACTTACGGCATGCATGTGGGTCACCTGAAAATAAGTCTACATTACCTTTTATGTTTGCGTATTTAGCACTGTTGTTTACCTTGGCTAATGTGTCGGTAATCGTCTTTATGAGGGCCAAAGTCTGACTGTCTTGCATGTTATACTGTGTCTGTTCGACCTGTGCCATCATACAACCTGAAAAATAATTACTTTTTTCTACGGTTAACTTAAACTAACTTGCACCTGAAAATGAAAGGAAATTTTTCTATAAGTCTTGGGTTTCCTGGAAAAAAAAATGTTATGGTTACACAAAAAAAAATTTTTTTTTTATGCATACACTGTTATAAATCAATATTACTGGCACTTCAAACAGTCATAATAATACTAAGAATAGAAATAAGACAACAATAATAATCTTAATAATAATCATATTCTTATAATATCTAATTAAACTAATTAATTAAGACGTCTGCGTTGGAGTACTCGTTTGTCGCGATGTTGCGCGCGTGACCGACTTTTCTTTTTAACAAACACTATTGTTATATTTTTATACCATCCGGACTACACACTGTTTTGTCTTTTCTACACACAAACCTGTTAGTGAATCGGTTACTGTAATGCACTCCATGACCTGTCTTAAGACTACTTGTTGAGCGACACACGTTGACCTGACCGTCTGCTGTGATGAGTGTCCCCGTGTTGATTTCTGAGCTGGCGTTACAGGATAGTGAATATTGTACCTGCTGTGTCTCTGCGAACCCCGCTCGTGCAGGAAGGCGTGAAGAAAAAAAAATCTTGACTTGATTTCTGAGCTGGCGTCTTCGGTTGACCAGTTCGCAACCTGTCAGCTTCTGTTTACACTTTGACCGTACTGTTTTGTTCGTATGTTGTGAAACTGCACTTCTGCCTTCTATCTGCGTTGTTTTGCCGTCCGTGGTTCTTGAAGTCTGTCATCAACCAGTTTGTGTGTTGTACTTTGTCTTGGTGAATGACTGATTTCAATGCTGGCTGAGGTTGGTCTCGGCTCCCGAATTATATAATGTGGGCGTACTTTGCCTTGTTGTGGCGACTTATTCTCGTGTTGGTCAATTTGAAAGAAGGAGATTCTGACTTGGTTTCCGAGGTGGCGTTTTCGATTGGCTGCTTCTGATACTGTTCACTTTGTTCTGTGTTTACAACTTGCACTGTTGTCACTCTGCTTTTTTCATGTTATCAAAACGTAAATATGAAATTTTTCTTCGTTGCACTCTGCCGTCTGTAGTTGGTGTGGGCTGCCACAGATACGAAAATGTATTATGGTGTCTTCTGTCGTCCGTGGTTGTTGAAATCTGTCACAGCGTCAAATGTATCTATGTCTTCTGCCTGAAGCGAGGAGAGATGACAGCATAAAGCATAGTTTCTGAACTCCTGTTTTGAACAATGTGTGTGTGCTGCTAGAGGTTAGTCACGGCAACAAAATCATAATATGTGGCAGCTGGTTGTATCATGGATTATATTATATGGCAATGTCTGTCCAGGTTCGCTTACCTCTGTGGTTAGCTATGATATGCTGTATACCACAACAGTCACACACACACAGCACGTGATGCGATAACGCCATGGTAATTTGAATATTGTTTATTTACATATGAGAGGATCATTGCTGTCTGCTCTGACCTCCACATTTGGTCCATCATAGAATATACAATGTAAGTTCTTTCTTCTCTCGCTCTCTCTCTCTCTCTCTCCCTCTCTCGTTCAGTATCGAATCTATACTTTCTGACCTTTTAACCATCAGTGATCATTCGGGTGCTATAGTCTCTATTTCTGTTCTTTCTTCCTTACAATTTCTTAGATTATTGTTATTTATATCCTCTCAGTGCTCAGGTTATCTTGATGGGACCGGGCCTCTCCGGGGTTGTTAATTTCCCTTGCCTCACTGAAGAATATGACTACTGTCTGTATTATTGTAAATCACTCTAATACCTTTTCCTTTCTGAATAATATCAAACTCACACCGTTTCTCCTTCTAGACAAGAATTCCCACTATTCAATATTTTGGGTTAATCATTACCCAAACTACTTCTTGTCAATGAATCAATTATCATCTAAACTATTTGAGTACGGCTATTAACATGGCTACCCGCGTATATGCGGCTTCCCTCTCTGCCTCACGTTTCTGGACTGCCCGCTAAGAAAGCGTGCTTCACTAGATTATCGTTCACCTCTCTCATGCGCATCATTGTTTGCGCATCTCCTTTTTGTACTCTATCTGAGCCTTCCCATTCATAATTCTCCTTATTCCTTCCCTTTGACTGTAAGTCGTTCCCTAACTGCCACAGTCACTTTACTTAATGGTCTCGGGGCATTCTGCAGTTTCTCCATGTTCTGTGCTTCTGGATGCATAGCGCGAAATTGTGTGCCTTAGAAACAGCAATGATTCTCACACAATCTGACATTTGGTTGGGTGGACTGTGAGACTAAATTCCCGTAGTCTTCTGAACAAGAGGGATAATGCTGATAAGTGTTCCTCGTATGTATCAAATGCCACAAGAATATCACCCACGAGGTTGCTGATGGATGAGTGAGTCACGGGATCGAGTACCCTCTTCAGCACCCGGGTGAAGACACGTGGGGCATTATTCAAGCAGAAGCGTTGAATTCAGAGTGTCCATCTGATGTACTTGAGGCTAATAAGGGTCGTGCATCCGCTTTTCGCATGGATCTGGTAATATCCCTTACTGAGGTCGATTTTCCAAAAGTATCGAGCACTTCTCAGTTTCGTGAAGAGTTTCTTCGTCGTACACTCTCAGACGTCAGCTTGATTATGTTCAAAGAAAGCAGTGGTCAGCTGGAGGCTATTTGTATCTCCATAGAGCTTTTCCAGGAATGGTACTGGTGATCGCCACATGTGCTTTCTCTGTTAAGAACCGATTAAGAGTCTGTCATCAATGGTACCTATACCTTGTAGCGGTATGACAGCTTGCGTACCCTGACATCCCCCAGAGCTATGCCAGCGGGAGTTTTACTCCTGGAAGGTTCAACCAAGTTGGGCAGGTCTGTGAGGGTAGAGGTCAGACAAAAGCTGGTACCCTGATCCTCCAGGTTGGGGGTTTTGGCGCAAGGCCGACACCCCTGCCTATTTAAAAAAATCTGAACAGTTACGGGAAACAGCAACAAATGGAAAAACTCGGATGCGAGACGGACATCCGGAGTCTCAGGCTCGTATGACTGTCAGTGGTGAAAGCCGAACGCCGAAAGAAAGCGATTGGCATGAAAACGAATGCCCCGACCGCAAAACATGAAACTAAAATTGGATTCTGGAACGTCAGAACCATGCATAAGGCAGGAAAGCTAAAGCAGATCACAGCAGAGATGAGGAACTACAGATTACATATCCTGGGAATAAGTGAGAGCAGATGGATCGGGACGGGGAGAATAAAAAAAAGATTCAGTAGAAACGGTACTTTACTCTGGTAGAGAGGATTGTCAGCACAATGAAGGCGTAGCCATTATACTGAAGAAAGAAAAAGAGAGGTCATTACTGGAATGGAAACCCATCAACAACAGACTGATAAGAAAAAGACTGAGAGGGAGATTCACCAACACCACAATAATACAATGCTTTGCACCAACAAATGACAGCATGAAGAGGTCAAGGACAACTTTTATCAACAGCTACAAAAATAAGTCGAAACTGCACCTAGGTACGATCTTATTATAGTAATGGGAGACCTCAATGCGAAAGTTGGTACACACAATGCTTATAATGAAAGAATAATGGAAGAGAAATGCGGCAGTGGAACAGTAAACGAGAATGGGGACAAATTAATAAGCTTCTGCGGCCTCAACAACAGTTGGGGAACTGTACGATGGATGGCCGCCGACCGAACAAAGTGGAAGCAATTTGTTGCTGCCCTACAAGACGCCACCAGGCGTGATGGCCACTGACTGCTTTGACGGTCTGCGGCAAAGGATCAAAGAAGAAGAAAAAGGGGCCGGCGACGGTTCCGGTTGGAACTGTGTCACTGCATTCAAGCGTCTACAGTCAATGCAGAGGCGGTGTTCTCGGCTGGTTTGCGTGTAATAACAGCACACTCGCGCTATAGGATTCCGCGATATACGATTTTCAGCTCTTTTACATTCATGCCGTTAGGTTAATATCAATGAATATGGTATGGATCATGTGTCGATTTGCTTAGATTATTTAGTTTGAGATGCGCTGTACTACGAAAGGGCACACTAAATTATATGTCAATATATTTTATTCTTCAGATGCCACTGTAAGTTTGCATGTGGACAATCATCAGGAATATGTGCGCTACTGTAAAACATGACTGTTTTTACTTGAATATTCAAATCCTAGAGAAAGAACAGTAGAGGCGACAATTTCAACTAAACTAAGTAGATTGTAAGTACAGGGACGACACACGTCATTTCCAGATATTACTACTATATATTTCTCTGAAAGTGTCTCGTCCCACACAAACTTTTTGTTCATAACCCCCACTCCCAAAGAAGCAAAGACCTTCAACAAACACCTGCCAAGTCCTCCTGTCACGTGCCATCATCTCAAGTTCTTTTAACGTTTTCCTCAACATTTTCACCTATGTTTCCAGCTCTCTTCTCCATGTGCTTCTTGGTCTACCTCTGCCTCTCTTGCCCTGGGGGTTCCAGAACAAGGACTGCCTTGTAATGCTATCAACAGGTTTCCTCAGTGTGTGTCCAATCCATCGCCATCATCTTCTTCTCATCTCTTGTTCCACTGGCACTTGTCTAGTTCTTGTCCTTAGTTCCACATTGGTAACATACCATTTTAATCCCTCTATTCTACGCAAGCACCCATTTATGAAAGTCTGTAGCTTTTTGGTTGTTGTCTTTGTTGTTCTCCCAGTCTCTCTTACAATAGGACTGACTTCACATTTGAGTTGAAGATTCTTATTTTCGTGTTGGATCCGATTTCTCTTGATCTCCATATATTTCCCAATGCAATAAAAGCTCCTCTTGATTTTTGTATTCTTATTTTGATATTACTGTCTGTCCCTCCAACTTTGTCTATATTGCTTCCAAGATATGTCTACGATTCTACATCTTGTATTGGTGTTTCTTCAAGTTCAACCCTGTTATCATTAACTGCATTTATTCTCATTATTTTTGTCTTTTCCGAGTGTATTTTCAGACCCAATTGCTGTGACCTCTCATTGAGTGTTTTCAATTTGTACTGCATCTGATTACGGTTATGGGACAGAAGAGCTAAGTCATCAGCAAAATCCAGATCATCGAACTGCTTAGTCAGAGTCCAGTGCATTCCATTTCTGTTGTGTGTTGTCAATGTTCTCATAACCCAGTCTATTGCTAGTAAGAAAAGAAATGGAGACAAGAGGCACGCCTGTCGCACTCCTGTTCTTATCCCTAACGGTTCTGTAAGCTGTCCTTCGTGAAGAACTCTGCATGTCATGTCTTCATGTGCTTTCTTTATTAAATTAATCATCTTCAGGGGAACTCCACAATGCCTCATAAATTTCCAAAGGGATTCTCTGTCTACACTATCAAATGTCTTTTCGTAGTCCAAAAATCCGATGTATAGTGGTGAATTCCATTCCAGACTTTGTTCAACTATTATTCTCAAAGTGGCTATCTGGTCTGTACATGATCTGTTTTGTCGAAAACATGCTTGTTCATCTCTCAGTTTCTTGTCTATGGACTCTTTTAATCTCTCAAGGATAATCCTGTTTAATACTTGTCCTGGCACTGATAGTAACATTATTCCTCTATAATTTGTGCACTCTTGTAAATTTCCCTTCTTAGACAACTTTTTGTTGCATTCTGGAAATTATATAAAAGTTACGAGCTTCTGGCAAGTGACAGAAATAAATGCGTAATAGAAACACAATGTTGACTTGCATAGTGTTTTTTATTTTTATTTTTATGTAATAAATTTCTGCTTGAGGCTTATATGCAACCTTCTGTTATATTTAACTTTTTGAAAGCCTCTTAAAATGTTTAATTTGTGAAAAAGGCGCTGATTATAAATATCAATAAACTGTCTTCTTTCTGGGTGTATCGGCGTGCAGCGTACAAATCAAAATAATGGCATCAAGTGTAGCGAAAAGTTTTTATGAGTGTAGTTGTCAGTAATAGTTACTAAAAAAACAGAAGAAGAATTCTGTCTGACAAGAATATAGCCCCAGTGTCAGAGAAGAGCACTGATATCACATGATAGTCACAGATGTAAAGTCTCTACTTCAGAAAGTGTTCAGATGAATGTTAGAGCCTAAGATGCCACCTTCGCTTTGTAACTAACCTATGATAATCAACAATGCATTAAAACTCAAAAGTGCAACATTATAAATGTGACAAGTCAGAGAATTACATATAATGAATCATTTATTATTTACTACTATCGTTTGTATTCTTCTTGTGTAAAATATGGAAGATGAAAATGATGGAAAGTGAATGAATAAAATTTAATTACAAATTTACTTGATAGTTGAGTTTCACTCAGTAACTAATTAAGAAGTCCTTCCTGGAATCTTCAAAATAGCATAAAATGTTCATCCAAATGTTCCTTTATTACTAAAGTTATCTCTTGTCTAGTCTACTAGTTCAGAACTGTTTTCTCATCACTAAACACTAGCCACTTTGCTTTGACTCCTCGCAATTGCTGATTTGAATTTTGTCACAGAATACTTAACATTTAAGTGATGTGACTGTCCTCTATATGAATATACACAGCAGTGTCAGTTGAAAGTATTCCACTAGACCACCAGGCACTGATGGGGCCTAGGGCGTGAATCTAGATGACAATATCTGATGCTCCTGTGTTGATCCAGGAAGGCACTTATTGATCTAGGATTCTAGACCTCTGATGTAGTATGACACAAATGAACCCTCTTAGGATAAATATAAGCACAGAATAGACTCGGTTTGGTGAAGTGGCGCTTCACGGCAACAAATGGTAAGTTAAAGCCTTGAGGAGCATCTCTTTTCCTCAGTCTGTCTGTCTTCTGCTGTGTGTATGTAATTTGAAATTTCCCCCTGCTTGCCTTTTTATACCGAGAGCGCGTGGGTATCGGAGAGCAATACAATGCTTCCGTTCTCAACCGGTGTATTTTTGCAGACTTAAGCGAGATTTTGTTAGCTGGGTCCAGAAATCTTCTTCATACTTCTCACACCTGCTATCCATGACTTTTATCTATATCTTCTTTTACTTTCCATAACTTCTGCTTTCCTTTTATATAAAGTTTTCCATAATTGGTTCCGACTTCGATTTATACCAAATTTTTAAAGACGATGGACACAGCAGTTTTCATCATGCTGGCACCTTCTCCTTAAATTGTCTTCAAAACGAAATAACGTAGCAACATGTCCTTTGACATGCATATGTCGTATTTTGAATCTGTCTAACACCACGATCATATTTACCGCGCTCACTATAGGATAAATGGACCGATAGAATAGCCAATCAGGACGCTCCTTTTCTAGTATGTATAAAGATACCTTTTTATGTTGGACAGAAAGGGCCTATTCTGTGTATTTGATAGGAAGGAGTTATTTTATTTCTTAAAGAATAACGATATATAAAAGGAAATACATAACTATTATAACATCTGGGATATTACTTAATAAGTAGGTACAAAGACGGCCTCATAATAATAATTCATTTAAAGAGAAAAATTGGTTTTAGTGATATTTCTACATCAGGGTAGTTCCCGATTAGAGCTGACCTAGACCCTACTCCACCTCCACGTGGTGGTCCTGGAAACACGCTGCATCACTGCAGTCTGGCTGAGAGAGTAGGGATCGCAGAGGGAAGGCAAACCCGGTCCCAAAAAATGCCATGCTGAAGTCGGATGTGTCGACCGAAAGGTGCGTATATCACAGCTCTGGCGTAAACAGACACAACGCAACCAACGTCCTTTTCAGGACGAACGAGGAAGAAGAAGAAGAAGTTCCCGATTTAGCTAAATAAAGACTGCATAAATTTAAATGCCATGTAATAACTAAACAACAAAGATATAGAAAGATAGAGATAAATTAGCAGTTTAAATATCACTTTAAATAATTAAAATCGGCCCAGTAATAAGTTAGATATAGAATATTTAAACTTAGTCACATTATACGGGCAAGCTGAAAAACGTTTAAGTTTTGATTCTTAAACACACATTTAGACCGTGCTTCCGATTGGGCGGACACGGCGCTATATATAGAACTGGGACTTAGCGGAGTTCTGCCACAAAATTTAAATATACCAAGCTGAATGAATCGAGCGCACACTGTTACTGCAAAGTCTTTTGCCGCTGTGATCTAGAAGCAGACCTAAAAATTTCCATTGAAAACCTGTATCAGCTTGTGTATTATTGCCTGATGGTAAGAAAGATATATATATATTTGTATATATTGTTGATTATTTGCCTGTATACCCGATTATGTGTTTGGTGATGTGTAGAAAATGAAACTACAGGACTAGTGTGTTGCCGCATTGAGGGCATACCTGTGTGATTTTGAAACGAAAGCCAGCTTTAGAAAATGTGTATAATATTTGTAAGTAGGGTAAAAATTACGACTGTAAGTTTTAATAGAGTATTTGAATGAGTATTTCATCCTGGAATTACACACTGTTCACGAACATAAGATAGGAGTACAGGAATTGTTAACATGATGTAATCAAGTTGTCACTTGCTATTGTGTACTTAATCAAATCATTGTATGGAAGCCAATCATGGGCTAAGGAATCTATCATAGGATGTTTACAGGAAATGAATAATCACACGGAACTGGCTGCAAGAGAAATGAAGTTATATGTCATGTGCAAACTGTTAGCACAATATCTGAATAATGTTTATATGTGATGTTGTATGTGTGTGTGGAGTGGTGCTGGAGCCTACATGGATTGCGGTTATCTTTCATTCCAGGTTCTGTCTCGATATTACAAAGTACGAAACATCCACTGTAGAGGAAATCTGTTGGTGCTTACAGCTCTTTATATACCAAGAGCCATACGACGTTCCCAGCCTGGAGTTGCAGTTTGTGTAATCCTGGCCTGTTGGATGCAGATCATCATCTAATAAGATAGGTGGAATCTAGTTCCACTGTACAGCAAATCCAGCGAAAAATAAAAGTTGTAAAAACCACACATAATTTTAAAAAAACATTTAAGGATGATATATGAAGGACATTTGTTCAATAAAGTGAATTCTACAGTCCAGGGACAGTGATTATAGTATTAGTAAAGAAAGAAATTGACATTATCTCGTTACCTTTACCATATTATTCATTATGGAAAAGTACATTCTATATTATTTATTTAATGATGTAAATACCATTTGATTTCTTTTCGAATTCCTGACCGAAAAAATAAAGCGGTACAGGACAAATAAATTGTAAATAATTTCAGTCAGTTTTGCTTAATAATTCTTATTAAGTTAATGTTCTGTATTGAGATTTATTACATATAATTAATTCAATTTTTCCCTAGATACCTAGCCATTAAAACAAAAGTATATTCATTAATCAATGTGGGATCTAGAGAGGTAGCAGGTAGATCTTCAGTGCCCAACATTATCATCATACTTGAAGGTTTACATAGCTTGACCCCACTATTGATGTCGATACACCCTTGCTCTTTTCAGAGAAGGGGGTATTTCTTATAAGACCAGTCTTTTATCTGGCACTATCCTGGTATCATCTGATAAACGTTTGTGTCCAGGAAAGTCTTTATTTTAATAACATCCAAACCTCTCGCGACAGCATATTGTTGGCCTTCTTCTTCGACAAACGAGACTAATATAATTTCTTTCCATCCATCCATTCTCTTTAAATTCATCTAAGTCTACGTACTCCTATGCACAAATCTCTCCATTTGTTTACAGGCCATTACGAACCATTTCACCGGCGAGAGGAAGCTGCGTACATTTGATAGGTCGATATTTCCCTTCTTTCTATCTTAACAAGGCATGTGAAATCATCACGCTACATCAAGATATGAATAGTAGACAACACTTTAAACATTTGTCTAAGAAAGTCTTGTGTAGTTTCTGGACGGGACCGAAGACGCAGCAAACGAGATGAATGCAGTCAGCGACTCTTAGCTTGACTGCTTGCGTCAGGGTCAGCGAACCAGAGCTGACCAAGACTCTACTCCACCTCCAAGTGGTGGTCCTGGAAACAAGCTGCATCACTGCAGTCTGGCTGAGAGAGTAGGGATCGAAGAGGGAAGGCAAACCCGGTCCCAAAAAAAGCTGTGCTAAAGTCGGATGTGTCGGCCGAAATGCGCAAATATCGCAGCTCCGCTGTAAATGGACAAAACGCAACCAACGTCCTTTTCAGGACGAACGAGGAAAAAGAAGTTGCTAGACGTCTCTGACAAGATAAAGTAAGAATAGAACTACTGTTCCCGTGGGCATGTCGTAAAGGGCGACTAATATGTAAAATACATTGCCTCAGAAACAACCGTTACAAAAGCATATGAATGCTTGGTGCAGGCTTCCTGCTTGGGGACTAGCTACAATGGTGACTCCATGCTCTGTACGTAGCGCAAAGGAAAATAATCATTTTCTAAGAAAGCTCGCGCAGAAACATAGAAAATTAAAGAAAAAGACACTTTCAAAGGGGAGAAAAAAAATAATAAATACACTAGAAGCCTGGAAATTGCTACAGAAGAGAATTTTGCAAAAGTGCACAAATTAAGAGGAATAGTGTTAAGCAGAATTATTATCTAAACTAGGGAGGAAATGACTTGAGCGAAATCAGTAGTCCGGCTGGTATGACAGCAAGGCAAGAGGCAAAAAAATATTGGAGATCCGTCGTAGCCAACGCTTCGTCTTGAGGTATCAACCGTCGCAGCCAACCTTTCAGAGACACTGTGGCCGGGCAGGGTAGTGGGGGTTGCTGTTTAACTCGAGAGTATTAGATTTTGATTACTAGCTAGCCTGCTAGAGGTGATGATTTCTCTCTACAGACTTACAGGAATTTACCAGGTTCGGGGACAATCCTCTATGATGTTTCATTTTTAGAGCATATGGTTATTATTTGTGTTGCACCTGCAACGATTAGCTTTGGCATGATCCTTTAATAATTGGTATGATGGCTAACTGCAAACATATGATTCGTCAACAGCATTTGTGTTCAATGAAACAAATGTTTATTCAATTTCCAACAAGAACTGGGTTAAGTCACATGGTAACCACACCAAATTTGCATAATAGCATGTTGACATTTAATAAACAAGCATAAAAAGTCAATGCATTATTTTAATGATGCAATATTCCTTATTGCATCTCGTAATCTATTCAAGTTGCTAAAACATGGCGTGGCTCCTCTATCCTTCTAGTGTTCCTTCGTTTATTTGTTAATGTGGTCTAGATTTCACGTTTTTCTTATCTCTTCATTTCAATGAAGAGCCAAACTTTCTCTTATTCATTAGTATTCCTTAGTTTGACTTTCTCTCAGCTTAAGGACCTTCATTCTTGGTAAAAGGTTCAGATATATGCCTGGGTTTACAATTCTTTACCCAGTTTTCGAGCGTAGCTCCGTTTCAGTTATGACTGTGGGCTCTAACAGTTATTGCATTCAGTATTTAGCAATACTTACAGTTTTCATGAATTCACAAACAAATTATTCTACGTTTCGAAGTTACACAGTTGCATTAATTGTGCGAAGTCAATCTCCTCTATAGAATATCACTGAGCAAAGAGAATTACGTCTTGTCTCCACCGCTCTAAATTCATTACTGACTAAAAAAATGGCTTCGTCTCTTGTTCATTCCGGGGAAAAAAGACTCTGCCTAACCATTGGTGGGAAATCACGTGACCAATGCTTGGCGTTACGAAGCGAAGCTTAGCCTAAAATAATGCGTGGCTTTTCGAAGCTAACCTGGTTTAATTAAACATCTGCGCCAAGACTTTTTTAATCTTCTGTTTCTATAAAAATTTATTTTATATGTTAATATAGCCTGTATCTGAAAACTTACGGTATACGCGGTTACATACAGATCCCGGGGCCCTGCAAATGTATCCCGTAGGGAGACATTTGAGTACTATCAATAACAAAAATCCATCCCCAAAAATTTCTAAGTTCAAAAAAATTTTTCAGAAAAATTTAAAGTTCAAAAATTTTTCTAAGTCCAAAAAAATATTCCAAAAAAAATTTAATTTAATTCCTATACTACTGGGGTCCTATGACTATATGAGGTCGTCTGCTATGTAAAAAAAACTAGTAGTGGACATCAACTTCAAAAAGTGTAACTTATTCATCACATCATAATATTTTTCACCAAATTTACAAATTGGCAACACTGCCTAACAAAATCTGCAAAACACTCATAAGGTCATCACTAAAAAAAAATGTGACGAGTGGCAACACTGGGGAATGAACAATAAACTATCTTATTTGCAGAACTTGGCTGGATTATCATAATCTATTACATTTCATTCAAAAATATAGTTGATTACATTCTCTTGGATGTGGTGGGGGTGTTATCTCTTTTCTGTTCCTGTTATTTACTCCATATATAATTCTGCAAGACTTAACAAATCTTTTTTTTCCTGGCGTATTTATTTATTCTATTTCCCAAGTACTCTGCAATATTCCAAGAAATGTCCAAAATCTCTAATTCCTATGGTAATGGCATCCAATTTCATAGAATAGCCAATGTTTTCATGGGTACTCATCATCATCATCTTCTTTTTTTTTTTTTTTTTTTTTTTTAGTGAATGAGCCACTTGCTCATTATTACATGTAGAAAACATCTCTAAACATAATATGCATATTTATCATACGATAATACAACCAGCATCATTTTTATAAGTAATCATTTTTCACAATAAAAGCATTAAAACCTCATGGCTTATCCTTATTTATTTATTTGTATGTTTCCTTGTTATAGACATTTTCCAAATGGTAAGTGTATAAACTCGTTCTAAGTCCGTCACTGTAGAAAATGTTCTATATTACATTTTTTTTTTTTTTTTTTTTTTTTTTCAAAATATGTGATGTTTGTCTCTAATATCCGTACGTCTGGTGGTGATCCTGTCCATTAGTCAGTTATTTCTAATCATTCCTTCTTTTCTGTCAATACAGTATTTTTTTTTCTGTGAACTCTGTCCTAGAAATATTATTTTATATATATATATATATATATATATATATATATATATATATATATATATATATATATATATATATATATATATATATATATATATATATATATATATTTTTTTTTTTTTTTTTAAAGATCTTCTTTTTCTTGCCAAACATCAATTTTTAAACATCAAATTATTTAGCAACCAACAGATGAATGGGTTACTATCATATTATGAAATATAAGGGAAAAGAAAAAATATAGTTTCCAAATCATCATGAATTTTCTACATTGGGTTCCGTATTACTTTATTTTCTCTTTTAAGACAACTGCTTATACTTTTGACAATATGTATCCATGTTGTCACTCTCGAGGCATCCTTGTATACAATTTATATTTGTCTCTTTTTTTTTTTTTTTTTTTTCATAACACCAATGTATCATTTATGGTGTACCAATATCATTGTATCTATTCTAGTCCTCCTGTTATCTTGAGAATTCATCCTTAGTAACTCCCTATGTACCTTATCTAGCAATACATTTATGCAAAAACACATCAAACAATTATTTATGGAAACATTTAACTGAGATGTAAGAACTTTTGACAATATGAGATGAAAAAAAAAATTTTGGGGTCATCACTCAAAAAATGTGACATAGAAAGGAAGAAAAAATATTCAATTGATCGTGAGGAATCTACAATATTCTTATAAGACAAAGTTCCTTGCACTCTGACTACTATTTAACCATATTATTTCTGGTTATCCTTGCATACAGTGTACCATTTCCATTTCCTTTATAAGTCCAATTCATCGCTCATGGTGCTCCAATATTTTAAAATGTGGATCCTTCCTATTCCTCTTATTCTGTACTGGAAATATATCCTTATTAATTGTCCATGTACTATATCTGTGACATGTCTGTCCTTGGGATAACGTTATTTTCTTATCCAATATCCTCGGGGTGAGCAAATCTCAGTATGTCCAATTTCATCAACCATTTATTTATTTTCTCTCCTGTAATTCTGGGTATGTTATGAGTATAGTACATTGTCAATTTATTCTAACTATCTTACAACATTCTGTAATTCGTGATAAGGAATAGTCATTTGTTATACAACAATGTTCATATTACAAAGGCAATGAGCAAAAATCAAAAAAAAAAAGATATCTTCTCCAAAAATGCGGATGTATCTCTATTTCCTTTACCTCTGGGTGTAGCAATTATTCAGTCATTATTTTTTTTTTTTCATTATTTAATCTCCATTTTGTGTCCTTAGTACCTGTGGTTCCATGGGATTATCATAATTCATTTATGTCTCTTGTCTACTGATAATCCTTCAATAATGACTTCAAATATGGTCCTCATATGTGCAACAATCATCTGCTCTGATTTGTTCCATGGTATTCATCAAATATTCTATTATATCCTTGTCTTATCTCGTAACCACGAAAGACTAAGATTATTCCTCCTCCAATGTTAATGTGGGGGATTTTGTGCATCAACATTTCAACAAAATCTCAGCTGTGACAACATAAAGTTTCACCTTAATATAAAATGTCATCTTCATCATACATAACCTGTTGCTTCTTCATCTCATGTGTCATTAGTGGTTATCATGCGGTAATGGGGTATTTCATTTGCTAGGTCAGCATGTGCAAATGCTATTTCTTTAACATGGGCAAAGGCATCATCAACAAATAGGTGCAATTTGTTCAATCTGGGGTTAGCATATACTAATGCTCTCAAGGGATTCTTCATTTGCAGAAATTCAGCATGCGCAAATGTCATTGGGGTATTTGTGATAGGCAGTAAAATTTTTGACAGTACTAATATACATCTGGGTCTAAAATAATAATGTACATTTGAAATAATCCTGTGGAGAAAAATAGCATAACCTACAATACTAGTTTTGGGTATGAATTATGTGCTGTTGAGAGATGTCATAGTATGAACAGTATGATTGATCAAGGTGATAGATATAAAGGAGTTTAGCATAATATAGATCAAAGAAATATTAGTATGGGGTAAGAAAACAAAACTACTGGTGTACAGTGTCTGCATGAAAATACAGGACTCTGGATCTGCAAGGACAAGAAGTCTGGTGAATGAAACATGGAATATGATTCGTTTCAAAAGTAGAGATCAATGTTACAACAGAATAGTATGACACATGTGTTATAGGTAAAGTTGTGTAACATTCTGAATATCAAAAACTGTCTGACTAATAAGGGTGTCTGTAAACAAAGAACATTGTATCATCTGTGTCATCTTTATTTCAATAATCCAAATAAAATGTCTAACTAGAATCCTCCGTGGGCTGGTCTTGATTTCTTTCTGGGCATCATTATTCTAAGGCTGGAAAAAATAACTTTCTCAGTGAGGCTTTGACATCTTAGTCTGTAAGCAAGTCATTTGAACTGTCCAAGACTGAAAATAGAGTACATGGGGAGAGTTAGTACATTGTTAAAAATTAAGTGCACATTCGCGGTGACGGTACATGGGATGGCATGTACATTGAAGACTTGAGGGGCGTGTCTCAGCAAAGTTTTAGTAGTTCCTTCAGTTTCTCTGCCATCTCTAACCTTGCAATGTCCCGACTGCTTAGGCGAGCATCATACTGAGTAGCAGTGGTGACGGGTGTGATAGGCGACGACACTGCATTTGCTGATTGTTGGGACACTGAGGACATTGACGAATGCGGTGATGGCTTAACATCTTTTGATTGCGGTGATGGTTTCACTGTGGTAGGGGTTTGTATGGCTGGAACATCTGTTGGTTTTGAGGCAGGTATATGTTTCGCCTTGATTTTTCTTCTGACCTGGTTGTGCTGAACGTTAGCACCGGTTACAATGGGCACAGTAATTTGCACACTGTTGTTTTTGACTAGTTGAGATGAGGCTAACACTTCTCGGCTTGGTTTTGGAACATGATTGCGTTTCTTCAGAATCTTTCGTCTGATATAGTTGTGCTGTATACGCGGAATTTTGTTGCTAGGGATTGAGTCATCAGATTCTGTTTTATAGGCGCGTTTGACGCTGGAGCTGACTGGTACAAATAATGTACTATCCGCATCACTGGTTTCAATGGAACTAGCTGTATCAATGTCTGTTTCTTGTTGGTATAATTCTACCATTTTTCTGTCATTATGTTCGTTGGGGTCTGACAAAGCTATGCTGTCTTGTTCTGTTTCGTCTCCATAAAGATCGCTGGTATATGGTTCAACAATCTGCTTGGGTATAGTTTCTTCAGGATCTGATTGTTTTGAACGAGCAATCTTGTTCTTGTGGTATAGCAGTGTTTGGTTTTCACTAGTGTTAAAACTAGAACTGCCTGAACTGGGGGTGTGATAGGTATCAGCTGACGATTTATCACTGCGGGAGTAAGTTTGAGTGTGGATATAAGGTGCTTGGTTGTTGTCATCGTGTGACGTCTGAGGCATTATTTCTTCATTTCTAATGCGCAGGTCTCTGTCCTGGAGTCGATTACGCAATTCAAGTGGTGGGATATCTTCTTCGCTTTCGGACGAGTCTCGTTGTTGTCTTGCTCGATGTATTTCATCTGTGGGTGGTCTGGGTATGTGGTCGTCTTGGTAAAATTCAGAGTCTGTCGTCTCTGACTCTGATATGTCAGACGAATCTGTGCTGGATGGATTATAATTTAGGGTGGCTTTTCTGACTGGTCTTGTATTTGTCGTCAGAGGCGGAATGGGCCGGTGATTATCAATTTTTATTTGTTTTACGTGAGCTTTTGTTTGGTGTTGTTTCTCTTCATTCCAAATAATGAAGTTTACAGGCGTAGTTTGTTTCATGATTTTGTAGCCATCTAACCATCGGTCATCGAATTTTGAACTGCGTACATGTTTCTTGTAGTATACTCTGTCTCCTATTTTGTATGTTGGTAGCTTGGCTGATTTATCATGTTGTTTCTGTTTCTTGTGAAATGCCTTCTGCGTATTTCGTTGTGCAATCTGGTGAGCTTTATACTTTTCTTGAAGGATTATTTCGATGGGGTCTTCTCCCATGTATTTTCTTTGTGGGCGAAGTAGGTTGTCTAACGGAAAGTTTGGTTCTCTTCCGTATAGCATGAGAAAGGGTGACATTCCTGTGGTATCGTTCACGTTTACTCGGATGGCTTCAAGAGCTTGGTTAATGTATAGGTCCCAGTATTGGTGGTTCCCCTTGATATATTTGCTAATAATATCATGTAGGGTGGCGTGCATGCGTTCATTTCTGCCATTTGCATTTGGGCAATAATAAGTGGTTGTAGTATGCTCAATATTCAGCTGGTGTAAGGTGGCTTTAAATGGGTTACCTATAAACTGTTTACCGTTGTCTGAAATGATTCGTTTTGGACAGCCATGCCTGGGAATGAATTCTTGTAAAAAAATTTGCGTGATGGACTGCGATGTGGCATCACTGAGTGGGTAACTTTCTGGCCAAACAGAGTATTGGTCAACTATGTGCAGGAGGTATTTGTTGCCTGATTGGGTGAGTGGGTAAGGACCTGATAAGTCAATGCTCACTGTTTGCATGGGGTAATGGGAAGGTTGCATTTCTTGAAGGGGAATTAAATGTTTCTTCATGTTTCTCAATTTACATGTTCTACAGGTGGCTACATATTCTGTAATGTCCTTGTAGAAAGTTTGCCAATAATACCTTTTCTTTATGACATCAATTGTTTTGTCTCTTCCCATGTGCCCGTTGTTATCATGAAACTGTAGCAATACTTCTGGGACTAGATGTGCTGGAATGACTTTTCTTAGTGTCCCTTCTTGTTTCTGATCAATATAGTATAGAATTCCATCCGTTGGGTGTACTGTAAAATCTTTACTTTTTGTTGGGTTTTCTTTCACGTATGTGAGCAGCTTGACAATTTCTGCATCTTTCGCTTGTTCTACTCTCATGTCAAACATCTCTTGGCTTTCTTCTTCTACTTGAGTGGCGGAATCTGAGGTACTTCTTCGACTTGATGAAGTAATTTCATTAATTTCTTTAGCATTATCGTCAATCTCTGAGGATGTGCCATCATTTTTGACTCTATTTGTTTTCACTTCAGTTTCATCATCATATTTAATCCTGGATAAGAGGTCTGCACAGGTGTTCATTTCGCCTGGGATATGTTCGATAGTGGTGTCGTAGGACTGTAAATTCATTGCCCATGTCTGTAACTTCTTTGGCTGTTCTTGTGTTTTGGTGAGCCAGTTAACCAAAGGTTGATGATCAGTTCTTATAATGAGTTTAGTTCCTCTGACGTAAAAGTCAAACTTTTGTACTGCATAGTGAATAGCATATGCTTCTTTCTCAGTGGTGGTCCACCGTTTTTGTGACTTTGACAATGCGTGGGATAGGAATGCAATGGGTTTCTCATTTGGAATGTTTGGTAGGATGGGTGTTTCATCTTCTAGTACAGGTTGGACCAAACAAGCACCAATTGCGTTATCTGAGGCATCGGCGTATAGTATCATGGGCTGAGAAATATCTGGATGTCCAAGCAGTGGGATGGTGGTTAGGGCATTTTTTAGATACTCAAAGGATCTCTGGCAGTCTTCTGTCCATTTGAAGCGTGCATACTTGCGGGTAAGGGCTATCAAAGGCTCTGCTGCTCTGGAGAAATTGATGATGTGGCGTCTATAGTACCCTATTGTACCAATAAATGAGCGTGTTTGTCTCACCGTCTTGGGGCTAGGCATTTCTCTTATGGCTTTGACTTTATCTTCATCAGGTCTGACGCCATGTCTATTGATGACAAAGCCTAAATATTTTGTTTCTGTCTTTAGAAACTCACACTTCGACAGTTTTAACTTTATTTGGTGATGCCTGAGTCTATCAAACACTGTTTCAACCTTGCGGAGGTGGTCTTCCATCGTGCCTGCGGTATGTATCAGGATATCGTCTATGTATGCCAGGGCAAATGGATGTAGACCCTTTAACACTTCATCCATGAGTGACATATATGTTGCTGGAGATCCTTTTAGACCAAATGGCATAACATTCCAAAAAAAACTTCCCATATGTGAACAGAATGTGGATTTCTGTTTTGCCTCAGGTGTCATGGGGATGCACCAAAAGCCTGACCTTGCATCAAGTGTGGTAAAGTATGTAGACTTTCCTAACGTCGCAAGTAGATCGTCTATCCTGGGGAGGGGGTAGGAAATGACTTTTGTGATTTTGTTAAGGGCACGGTAGTCGCAGCAAAAGCGACTGGAGCCGTCTTTCTTTGTTACGATCACTATGGGTGAGGACCATTGGGAACGGGATCTTTCGATGATTCCTGCCTGTAGCATTTCATTTATAGACCTTTCCACGAGTTCTCTATTTTTCAAGGGCGTATGATAGGGTTTCATATGTATTGGCTCCTCTGTGGTTGTTTGAATGTCCATTGTGACAGTGTTAGTTCTGCCTAATTCCATGTCATTGAGTGCGAATACATCTTGGTGCTTTTCTACAAACGTTTTCAAACGTTGCTTATTATCTTCTGTGGCATTCAGGGTTGCAAGTAACTGAGCTATTCTCTCTCTGTATTTATGATCTGCTATGATATCTCTGGTCTGTCTTGATGCCTCCGTTTCATTCCCATAATTTTGGGACATTTTTCTTGCATCTTGTGAAAATCTCTGCTCCTGGTATGTGGCTTTCTTTTGCGTAGTTCTTTGCCGTTCATTGGGCTGTGCTTGGTACTGTCTCCTCTGCCATGTACTGTGTGCATTTCCATTTGTCACTGCATTTACTGTATATTCATTTCTTATTATATTTCTGGGGTAGTCGTTGTTGTGCCATTTTTTCTGATTATTTCTGTCGTAACTGCGCTTATCCGCGTACGTTACTGTATTTCTTCTGTTTGTGCTATAGGGCTGTCTTCTTTCCCTGGGCGAAAATTTTTCATTCTTTCTGTTTCCAACTTTGCTGCTATAGTATCCTCCTGTGGTATAGTCATATAAGAATTCTTCCTTTTCTTCGGAAATTTCAATTGGTTTTGGGACTTTATCATATCCACCTGTTTTTGAGTTATATTGATACTCCATGGGGCATGTATCACTGTCTTGTCGCTTTGGATATCCTCCTGGCAAGACAATTTCTGTTTCTCTGTTACTCTGTGATATACAGCACTTCATCTTTTCTCTTGGTGTGCTGGGGCGCAAGAATGAGTAATTATAGTCATTTTCATACTGTGGCCTTTCTCTTCTTATGTATGGACTGGTTCGTTTCTGCCATCTGGGTAGGGTATGCTGTGGTGTAACATGACTGTGACTGATGTTACTGCCTTTTTCTGCCTTATAACTGTTTACTTTCCGTGTACTATGGTTATTTGTACTGCGATTTCGTGCATTATGTCCAGTGGGAGTGGTTGAGACAATTTGTGGATGGTCTCTATTGGTTTTGGTTTGTCTTATTGTTGACGTATCCACTTGCGCTACAACTGTGCCTCTTTTTATAGTGGTAGTTTTTCCTGACATATTCAATATCATGATGGGGAAATCTCTGGACTTCGAGACTTCAGCGATTCCCTCTGTAATTTGCAACAATGGGTCATCAATAATGCTTTCTTCTGCTAGGGGCTGTACTTGAATTGATTGCCCTGGTGTTATGTACTCAGAATTTTTTACTCTGCCTTTTGCTATGACCAGGGAGTTTGGAGCCACCGTTATGGGAGCTGTAATCCTTACCAAAGACGCTATGTGGATATCGTCCTGGAGATCTATGTACGTATTGTTGACTTTGATTTTGTGGAGGTCATAGTATATTCGAACTTTGTGTTTGTTAAAAAAAATCTCTCCCTAGGATAAGATTTCTAGACATTCCTTTAGTAATGACAAATGGGTGTTCAAAATTTGTTTCGCCTAAGGAAAATTTTAGCCATGCTGTCCCAACTGAATTTAGTCTTTGTCCCGTGACTGAAGCTAGGTGTGTTTTGGACGGTTGAAATCGTACTAAGTGTTGGATCCTCTTGAACAGCTGGAACCTAATAAGGCTGATGGATGCTCCTGTATCTACCAGTGCCCTATATTGTTGGCCCTGTATAGACATGATGCAGGAACTGGGGTCCGGATGTATTTTAGTTCCATCATGCAACATTTCTTCATATTGTATTTTACTGGATGGGCCCACTTGACAATTTCTGTTCTGTGTTGTTTCTTTTGTTTTGGACCAGTTTCTGTGATTGTTGCCCTCACTAACGGTCCTGTTTAGTGAGTGGCGCGGCCGTTTCCCTGACGCATGAGGGGTTGAGGTGCGCCTCTGGTATACTGATTTCTGGTGTAATCACGTGGGGGTGGTGCGGGTTGTTGTGGTTGGTAACCTCCTCTTCTGGGTGGTGCATGATTGTAATTTGCTCTACAGGACTTGTAACCATGTCCGAGCCTACCGCATGTAAAGCATCCGTTTGTATTGACATTATTGACGTCGTTTTGCCTCTGTGTGGGGGGTCTATAATTGCGGGGTCTATCATCACGTATTCGTGGGCGAGTCCATTGCCTCCTGGTATGGTCAACTTCCATAGGCTCATGCTCATCATAGTCCCTATATTCTGGTCGGGGTTCCCTACCTGCTCTTTGTTGGAACCTTCGGTGAAGATTTTCCTCCTGTATTGCTGCTTGGATTGTTTCAGCAATAGTCTTGGTGTCTTTTCTAATAAGATGCCTTCTGATATTTTCCGCTCTAAGGCCATCGGCAAATATCCCCACTAACTGTATTTCTACATCAGGTGTGGTAGGGATTTCTCCGCAAAATGCCTCTTCTGCCATATTGAGGAATCGATCTCCAAAAAGTTGTACCGATTCATCTCTTTCCTGTTTCATGCTTCTAAGGACTGACCAAGCATGCATTTTGTCTATTATTTCCCCATATCTCTGGGTGAGCTCTTTTTTTAGGGACTCGTAGGTTTCTGTGGGGTACTGCTGGGACCTCCTTCTTAAAAAATCAGTCACGTACGAATCAGAACCTAACAGAGCGATTTTCTTTTTCTCTTCATCATTTGTTGTTTCTGCTATTGCCGCAAATTTGTCTATGTCGGCCAACCATCTCCTGAATTTCTTCTTATCTCCCTCGAATGGTTGTACTATGGACCTAACTTGGGATAATTTTGCATAATTGCTATTCTTTTCTAAGTTCTCAGTAAGGCGCTGTAGCGCTATCAATGTGGGTTCCTCCATATTTGGATTGACTGGGGGCTGCAACGGTTGTGCATTTACAGGTTGGTTCTGTGGTTGTTGTTGTTGTTGGTCCACACCAAGCTGTTGAAAATTTTCCATTAATTGATCCATCTTCGCTTCTGCTCTTTTTTAGAGGACTGGTCATACGGCACCAAATTGAGATGTGTTTTCCTGCTCAATACCTTTTTTTTTTTAATGAGGACTGATCACGGGAGATGTGTGGCCGGGCAGGGTAGTGGGGGTTGCTGTTTAACTCGAGAGTATTAGATTTTGATTACTAGCTAGCCTGCTAGAGGTGATGATTTCTCTCTACAGACTTACAGGAATTTACCAGGTTCGGGGACAATCCTCTATGATGTTTTATTTTTAGAGCATATGGTTATTATTTGTGTTGCACCTGCAACGATTAGCTTTGGCATGATCCTTTAATAATTGGTATGATGGCTAACTGCAAACATATGATTCGTCAACAGCATTTGTGTTCAATGAAACAAATGTTTATTCAATTTCCAACAAGAACTGGGTTAAGTCAAATGGTAACCACACCAAATTTGCATAATAGCATGTTGACATTTAATAAACAAGCATAAAAAGTCAATGCATTATTTTAATGATGCAATATTCCTTATTGCATCTCGTAATCTTTTCAAGTTGCTAAAACATGGCGTGGCTCCTCTATCCTTCTAGTGTTCCTTCGTTTATTTGTTAATGTGGTCTAGATTTCACGTTTTTCTTATCTCTTCATTTCAATGAAGAGCCAAACTTTCTCTTATTCATTAGTATTCCTTAGTTTGACTTTCTCTCAGCTTAAGGACCTTCATTCTTGGTAAAAGGTTCAGATATATGCCTGGGTTTACAATTCTTTACCCAGTTTTCGAGCGTAGCTCCGTTTCAGTTATGACTGTGGGCTCTAACAGTTATTGCATTCAGTATTTAGCAATACTTACAGTTTTCATGAATTCACAAACAAATTATTCTACGTTTCGAAGTTACACAGTTGCATTAATTGTGCGAAGTCAATCTCCTCTATAGAATATCACTGAGCAAAGAGAATTACGTCTTGTCTCCACCGCTCTAAATTCATTACTGACTAAAAAAATGGCTTCGTCTCTTGTTCATTCCGGGGAAAAAAGACTCAGCCTAACCATTGGTGGGAAATCACGTGACCAATGCTTGGCGTTACGAAGCGAAGCTTAGCCTAAAATAATGCGTGGCTTTTCGAAGCTAACCTGGTTTAATTAAACATCTGCGCCAAGACTTTTTTAATCTTCTGTTTCTATAAAAATTTATTTTATATGTTAATATAGCCTGTATCTGAAAACTTACGGTATACGCGGTTACATCGGACTTAGAATTCCTGTACTATAAGTGAAAGATCGAAGTATTTGAGAAACTTAAAAAGTAAGTCCGCCTTTATAAATACAGAGACTGGACACTTAAGGGACCAGGACGTAAATATTAGACTGAATACGTAAGGAATTGGATCACCCGTCATAGGAGAAACTTTCCCAGACCAAGTGTTTCGCAAATTCACCCATCATAAAAAGGATTCAAAATTTCCAGACAAAGTGATTCGAGAGCATATAACCTAACTTGCTCGTTGTCCATTCTAAACTGTGCTAGGAGATTGTGTATTCCCAAAGCTTTGGGGTAAGTGTAAACTTGTATTTCTTAAATGTGAATTTAACATTTTTTCTTGCTAATTGGTTATATATATCAGGCTGGCAACCTCAACATACGAAAATAGTATATTCATAAACCACTACAGCAAGCGATGGTGATTTCTTCTGGCTAGTCGTGCGGAAAACCGACAGCAGAGGTGACCCCAGATTCCGAATGGAGCAGTGATGACTGATGATTACATAACATGTGCCTAAAGTGTATAATATTTTGTGAGATATATGCACTTTGTTAATTGTAACTCAGGCAACTCATTAATTGCGCCGTCCAAACACATTTTGCCAGTTTAATACCCTGAAGAATATTGGTGATTTTAATCATCTTTCCTGAGCTACACTGTGTACTCGGGAATTTAAATCTTCTGAGAGATTAACATTGGTGGGTGGACAGCGAGAATGCGCTTGTTAATTGGCAGCCCACAAATGTTCTTAGCAGAGTCATTTTGTCTAAAAAGTTCGTGGAACGAATATATATAATATTCTGTCTCATACGTTTGCTTTCGTACAAGTAATAACTGAATAAACAACTAATGTTTAAATTTAAAACAACAGGTACTAAATGTAATAATCAATTAGTATTAACAGTTTAAAATAAATGAAATGCTGGTGAATTTTATATTGGAATCAAATTTTCTCTTCACTGAGATTTAGGGTGAGGATACAGTTTAGAAGAGGCAAGAGGCTATATATATATATATATATATATATATATATATATATATATATATATATATATATATATATATATATATATATATATATATATATATATATATATATATATATATATATATATATATATATATATACTCATGGAAAAAAGTTAGTGTGCAGCACTCAACTGGGCACTGTGCATGTGTTCTTGGGTGAACTCAAATGCAAGTTGGCACACATTTCTGTGTGAGTGTTGTTCACTTACCCGTGCAATTACAATTGGATCGCACTATTCATGTGGAGATAATCACGGTGCCAGATAAATCACGTGAAAAGTGCCGTAGGGGAGAATTTATCACAGATAAAAGGAAGGTAAGTGTGTAGCTCTAATCACAAGCATGTGAAAACGTAATCGTTGAAATAGAGAGTACCAAGAGTCCAACAGAAACATCTTTTTTGACAATGCCAAAATTGAACTAACAACAGCGAGCAATAGCTATAGGGATGTTAGCTGCTGGAGCAACTATATTAGCTGTATCACAACATATCAATGTTCACAGGAACACTATACCACGCATTCAAGCTCGTAAGCTCGTTTCCACCAAACTGGATCCACTGCTGATCGCCATAGAAGTGGCCGACACGAGTTACCACCCCTATACAAGACCGTTACATAGACCTTATGCACTTGCGTAACAGGTTTATTCAGGCAACATGGACTGCCAGGAACATTCCAGGTTTAAGACTCGTGTCGTGCAGAACAGTGCGGAATAGGTGGACATACATGGTACTGAAATCAAGATTTCATTTTTTCGTGGGGATGCCACACTGACTTTAGTTTTTATCTTTCTGTCATGACACTTTCACTAAAATCAAAGTGATCACTTTGTCTTTTATTCAATATTCAACCACATTGTGTGCCAAATTTTATTTCATTTCGTCCATTTAATCAGGTACAGTGCTCTATAAAGTGTTGCACACTTACTTTTTTCCATGAGTATATATATATATATATATATATATATATATATATATATATATATATATATATATATATATATATATATATATATATATATATATATATATATATATATATATATATATATATATATATATATATATATATATATATATATATATATATATATATACATATATACAACGGAAAACCATGTCATCGGTTTTAGAAAAATAATCAAAATAGAAACATGGAACATCAAAAGCTTATACCAAGGAAAACAGTAAATGGTGAAGAACGTGATGGAAAGACTAAACATCGATATCCTGGGCATCTCAGAGCACAGATAGTCGGGCCAGGGACACTTTTCGATTCCATCAGGAGGGACGTTAATATACTCAGGCAAAGAGAGAGGAGGTCAGAGTGGCGTCGACTTCTACCTGTCTAAAAGGACAGCTACCTTACTATTAGGAAATAATCCTATAAATGACCGCATAGTCACAATAAGACTGAAAGGAAGAAAAAGAACATCACAATTATACAAACATGTGCGCCAACAGCAGCTGCTGAAGAACATGAAATCGAAGATTTTTACAACGAACTGCAACACGCATTAGAGAAAGCAAATAAGCAAGATATTAGGATAATAATGGGAGATTTCAATGCCAAAGTTGGAAACGAAAGATTAGAACATGAAAAAGAGTTATGGATTGGGCAAGAGAAATGAGAGAGGAGAACGCTTGACAACATTCTGCCTAGAAAACAACCTAGTCATCGCAAATACTCTTTTCATGCAACACCCTAGAAGACTATATACACGGACGTCACCGGACGGAAAAAAGCTAGAACCAAATAGATTAAATCTTAATCCAACACAGGTGGCGATCATGTATCTCATCCATCAAGACGCTCATACTGCGACTTCGACCATGAAATTGTTGCTGCAAACTTCAAGATCAAACTGAAAAAAGTCGCTACAAGCGACAAAGTAATACGTTATGACACAATCGCCATACCAGAACTCCAGAAGAGTACAGTGTCGATATTCAGAACAAATTTGACGTTCTTATTTACAGGAGGAAACGACACCAGATGAACTTGCCAATAACATCAGAGATGTTTACATTACAAATGCACAGAGGTTAATTCTTAAAAGAAGTATAAAGAGACGAGAATACATCTCAGACGAAACACTGAAGTTAGTGGTAGAAAGAAGAACATTGAAGTCCAAAAAAGACACAGAAAATCAGGAATTGTACAAGGAAGACACAAAGCAGATTAAAAAACAAGTCAGACAAGACAAACAACAATACATAGACGACACCTGCAGGAAAATAAAGGAAATGCGCGAACAGGGATTGAGTAAGAATATGTTTTCTGAAGTAACAACATTGAAGAACAGCAACTTTAAACCATCCCTTCGAGCAATAAACGACAAGAAAGACGACACTCTATCAGAACGTAAAGATATTCTGAACAGATGGAAGGAGTACTGACAAGAAATGTACACGAAAATAAACAATGTGGCAGATAACAACATCATGAATGAAACGGAACGTGAACCAGAACCTACCATAGAGGAAGTCCGGAACGCAATCAAACACTTGAAAAGTGGAAAATCTCCTGGTTGTGATGAAATAACAGCTGAAATTATACAGGCAGGAGGAGAAGGCAGCGTTCGTATATAGCATGCATTATGCTGCAAGATCTGGCAAAGCGGAATTTGGCCCAAGGAATGGAAAAAAATCAATTTACATACCCTTGCCAAAATAGGGCAACCTGAAACTGTGCACAAACTACAGAACTATAGCTCTTATAAGCCATGCCAGCAAAATACTATTACAAATCATAATAAAAAGGATGCAACAAAAGCTAGAAACAGAAATAAACGAAGTACAGGCGGGTTTTCGACCAGATAGAGGCACTAGAGATCATATATTCAATATGAGGATCATCATAGAAAAGTGTAGAGAATTCAACGTTGACCTATATACTTGTTTCATTGATTACACCAAAGCTTTCGACTGTGTACACCATCATCAGTTATGGACTATTATGGAAAATATGGGATTTCCAAACCACCTTATACAACTCATCTCAATGCTGTACCAAGAACAACAGGCAGCCGTAAGAATAGAGGGGGATACATCAGAATGGTTTGAAGTACAGAAGAGTAAGACAAGGCTGTACTCTTTCCCTTACCTGTTTAACATTTATGCCGATAATATCATGAAAAAAGTAAGAGATGACCAAGAACACACAGAGTTTGACTTATTTAACATCGGCGGGTACCAGATCCCGGAAACAAGATATGCTGACGACAAAGTCCGCTTATCGACCAGCCCAGAAGGACTTGAACAATTAATTCTGTCCACCAAAAAACACAGCGAGGCCCAGAATCTATACCTAAACACCAAGAAGACCAAAGTATTGACAACAGACAAAGTGAAGACCAAACCAGAAATTGAAATTGATAACGAAGAGATGAAAAGTGTTAATGAATTCGAATACTTAGAATCAATCATCAACAGCTCTGGCGACTGTGCAGTAGAAATTAAAAGAAGACTTACAATTGCTTCACATAAACTAATACAGATGAAAAACCTATGGCAAGGCACAAGAAAAAAAGCAAAGTTACAAGTGATCAGAGCATGTATATTCCCAATAGCAACATACGGCTGTGAGACGGACACTCAATAAAACAGTTGCAAAAAAGATTACATCATTCGAAATGAAATGCTACAGAAGGATGTTGAGAATACCCTGGACAGAGAAAAAGACCAACAGAGAAGTACTGCACTCACTAAACGTAGAGGAAAATTGGCTCCTAAGTACCATCGTTATAAGGAAGCTGAAATTTTGTCGGTCATATAAAAAGACATAAGAGTCTGGAAAAAACAGCGATGAAAGGCATGGTCCATGGAAGAAGGGAAAGGTGTCGACCTAGACGACGGTGGACCCAAGACATCACAGAGAGTCTGAACTTGTCTTTGTCTGATGCAGGTTGACTTGCCCAGAATCGTGATGCGTTCAGAGCAGCTGTAATGGAGATAACGTTCTGGAAAAAATACGGCACATGATGATTATATATATATATATATATATATATATATATATATATATATATATATATATATATATATATATATATATATATATATATATATATACATACATACATATATTTACCTCTAAACAGAGCTATACCATTATAAGAGGAAATTCGCTGAATTAACTCAGTTGGGAGCTAAACGGGCTAAAAACTATAGCTTAAATCATTCACAAAATGCGACGGACAGATATAAGTTAACAAGCAGCATTGTTCTTGACTTCTGAATTATTTTATGAAACGCCCGTAAGGTATAAGCGTCATTACCCTTCTATCTACATCTCTGCCAAGAGTAATCTTGTGCGATGGTAGACATCTTTGACGATGTGGTTAGAGATCTGGTCTCTAGTGCCAAAGGTGCCGGTTTCGAAACACGGTATCGCCACGCTCCAGTCTACCCAGCTGCACATGGTCACTTGACAAAGCTCTTTGATTTAGGGACAAAACAAGGCTGCTTTTAAACCAAACCATGGGAGCCGCGCTGGTGTAATGGTTACAACGTTGTACTGGCGACCAGGTTTTCAAGGTTCAAGCCCGGGCGTCGGCGCTTGAAGAAGTGTCAACGACCGGGATTTTGACTGAATAATCTGAACGGCTCCTGAGATAAACCCTCTGTGGATGGGAAGGAGCGAAGCTCCTGACCGGGTTGGAAGGAAAGTCCTCAGGTTCCCCAGCCTCGCAATGACATGTCATTGGGCCGAAGGGCTGAAAGCCCAAGTGCCGCTGCTTAAGGGGGAAAAAAAAGGAAAAAAAAAACATCTCCTACATGGTTGACTACTGATCGCGGTAAATGAAGGGAATTACTTTCTGCGGTTGTTTCCCTTTCAAGAGCAACAATTAATCAATACACCCGGCTATATTAATTTTCCGGTACTAGATTCTCAGTTTCTGAATGATGAGGACAGCATAAATTCTATTATTCTCCACTACACATCTCAAAGTTTTATAACCAATATAAATATTCTGTAATATGGACAGCAACAAAAAGCAACGGTATCCCAAAAACGAAGAGAACTGAAGTCAGGTTATATAAAGTACCGTATACAAAAGACAAGGGATGAACGTGCATGAATAGCGCGGAAAAGGAGAGTCAGCAGGAAGACGTCTGCTCAAAGTGATCTCCAGGTGAGATGTTGTGCTTAAAAGTAATTTAAAATCAACACACCCCTATCAATGGGCTACAGCTTTCTAGAGCATACCTACATTGCCTATACATTTGTCTTGTAAATATTTCCAAGGTAGCCATAAACGTGCGATATGATCATACCCAAACAGTACAAAAAAAGAACTATGTAATATTGATTTTGAAACCCAGTGAGAATAGTAATTCGAAGTATCTAAAATTCACAAAACTTTAATTTAGACACTACAGATTACCATGACGTCACTTAATTTTGTACTTTGTGCGCTTAAAAACAACCATGTAGGCTGCATTAATTTATTTTTTTTTAATAAACTAAATAATAACAAGATGGTATATCATTTTGAATCGGAGAGAGGAACCGCGGCGGAGAGTGAAGGGACGGTGACCCTAACAAGTTTTTGAAACACTGCCTTATACGGATATTAATGGCAATGAAAATCACCCGGCAACCGTGGAATAAATAATTTGATCTATGACTTGGTCACTGGAGAATGTGTTAATTAAACAGCAGTTAACTAACTTCAGTGTTCTGGTGCACTAGCGTTATACTTTATTATTAGTAAATATACTTAATTTCGTCTTTTTTGTGATCGAATGAGAAATTATTTGTTATTTTGAACGTTAAATATAAACATCCCCCCCCCCTTTTTTTTATGAATGTGCCAAGGTACCTTACACAATTCATATACCTTCTTTCGCCCTGATGGTCAATTTATTTATTTTTTGCTGTTAATACATATTGTATAATATTGTAATAGCTTGAGCTCGAACGATCTTGATCATCAAGTTCTCATAACGGAATAATGACACCCACTATAAAATATATACGGACATTGTGTAGAATAAAAGATTGAAATGACTATGTAGAATTGACGGAAAGAACTATAAACACCAAGGATACCTTAGTGGTCGGAGTGACTAGGAGGTACTAGGTTCGATTCCCAGGTAAGGGAAAATAATTTACGGAAACATATTTTTAACAGAACTAGTGGTAGTAATGATGTCATACTCCCCCTGGTCTCCTGAGTTGTGAGATCGGATACCTAGCCTTCTCGGATAACAGTGAAAAAATAGGAGGTCCCGTGTGCAAGTTGCGCACGTTAAAAATCCCTCGTCCGTTGGAAATCGTAAAGAGTAGGCTTATCAGGTCGCTGCCCTGGCAAAATTTAAAAATTAGAAACCCACCCACCACAAACATATTTATAGAATGTGTGATTCCTGTACACACATATTGGGGTTCTCTCTGGTGCTACGGAGTTCGTGCACTGTGCGGGTATCCTCCTTGTGTGATCTAAGGGAGGAGATCGGAGCACTGATGGAGTTGTCCGTGTGCAATGAAGATAGTACTTAAACCAAACCAAACCAAGGATACCTTACGTGGTACAAGGCATAGTTTCGACACTATAGTCCGTTTGGAAATTCGTGCCCACAGAAAGTGTCAATTTTCTCCAAAACTGTTTGTTGTATGGACATGAATTTTTGCATGCAGTCTTAGATTTCCCATGCAGTTATTAATATATTTTTTGTTTGAATTAGTTACTGGCGACTGTGTACAATAGGTGCGCACTCGTGCGGACATGTAATCACTACACTAATTCAAACAAACAAAAAATATTTTTGAACGGATCTTGTAACTTTCCTGTAAAACTACTAAAAATTAACCCAGACAACAGTAAGAGTTTTTTAAATAACGTAAAGAAGAAAATTCGAACATGACATGAGTTTTGTAAGGGCAAAAAATATATTTAATCTGCATAAATTTGTGTCCGAACCACAACAAACACTTTTTTGCTGACACTTAGTGGGCACGAATTTCCGAAATATTGATAATCCAGTGCTCAGGTGTGGCCCGCTGCATTTGCTCTCTGCTACGCATATTTGGTTCTCAGTTTGTAGGGAGTCTAGTGAAAACTCGATATGCTAATAAAATTTTTTTAAAGTGTCAGTAGCCCCCAATGTATAACAAACGGCGCTATTTATTGTTGTTAATGTAATGCAGGAACATGATTGGAGAAGAGGGGGAAGGGGGAGGAGAAAGAGAGAGGAACCGCGACGGAAAGCGAAGGGACGGTGACCCTAACAAGTTTTTGAAACACTGCCTTATACGGATATTAATGGCAAAGAAAATCACCCGGCAACCGTGGAATAAATAATTTGATATATGACTTGGTCACTGGAGAATGTGTTAATTAAACAGCAGTTGACTAACTTCAGTGTTCTGGTGCACTAGTGTTATACTTTATTATTAGTAAATATACTTTTTAACTTTCGCTGTAATTACTTTAAAATACTAAATTAATATAATAACAGAGCTTCTCCGATAACATCTAGTTTATGCGAGGACTGAAAACATGGCACTTTAAAGATTTTTACCCTGCGGAAAACAATCCTGTTTTCTCAAAGTGAGTCACCACCGACAGAGATTCTGCTGGCACAATGCCAATTACACTCAACACACTGATCCCTTCAGGCGCTGCTCACGCCTCCGCTTCATCGAAACCCTCGGTTCCGGCAAAAGGTGACATGATGGCAACCAGTCTTTGGCGCCGCACAAGCTAGCTATCTATATCGTACGGGGCACTAGTATAACGAAATCTTAAACTGAAGGCTTGAGATCAGGGTTACCAGCTGAAAATTGTGAAGAAAACAAAATCCAAACACCTTCAAAACAAAACAAAACTCTTTCATTAAAAAAAGCTACTATTTAAATGGATTATTCATACTCACATCACTATAAAGCTCCAAATCGAAGTAATCAATGTCATCCCTGTTGGAACCTTCGCCATATACTTTCGCTTTTTAACATTTTCGACGATGCAAGTCTTTACAACATTGTTTCGAAAACAACAGTTTAGCTCTGATTCTTACAATAGCGCCAAGCAGACGTAGCTACTTTCTGTTTCTTGCTATTATCTTTAACTGATGATACAAGAGAGAATATTGTTGCGTGATAAATTCTCGCAACATCGTTTTTTACAATATCTATTTTATAACGCAAGGGCAACAACTGCTTGAAATTTATAGTCACTTTTCTCGGTAAGCATTTGTCTTCTCGCGTTGGTATCGAATGCAGTTAAGTTTTGAGCTGTTGTCATTTTGCGCTGGACTGCGCATGACTTGTCTTGCTTTTTGGTCGATCGGTTTCCGCCCACCACTAGTGGGGTGAGCGATTTGGAATGGCGAAAGAGATGCCTCGTTGAAGAGGGGATCTCCGCTATTTTTTGTTCTGTCAGGGATGTGTAGTCCTCTTATGGATATTTCGTTTATTCGGGATAATACCTCTAGTGTATTTGCACATGCCGGGAGGCGTGATATTTCTGTATTTCTTGAAAGCAAGGTAAATTGACTTTTTTCATTAACTCTATCGATTTTGGGTCGTGAGCGATTTCGATTCATAGCCTGTCTTCGAAAGTCGTCGTCACGAGATGTTTTTTCCCAGCTCACATGTCGCTGCATTGTACTGCATCGGTTGATGCATGTACCAAGGACCATTACTTGCTACTTTGTTAAATGAACTAGGTTTGGAAAACCTTTATTATCTAGAGGATATTTTTGAGGACATTATTTATACTTCGGCAGACGTGTCTGTCTTGCTGAAGTCCGACTAAGGAGAGTGAACTGATCTCATACATCTGGTTATCTCCTGGCTGTTATAGAAAAGGATGGAGTTTTTCGCCTGACTACATTTACAGCACTATGAAATATAACATGCATCTGACTCATCATTGTAATGCTGTCTACCGTCTATTGCTGTATTGAATGTTGCTGTGATAATGACTGTTTGATGTGCCCACATATTCGCGTAACCATTTTGTCACTGTGGCGTCCACAATAAATAATGAAGAAAAACGTCAACGGCTGTTACAAGAATCATTGACTTTATACGTCGTGAGTTTACTGACGTCCTATGTGGATTGCCCTGTTATTTTTGTATGAACATTGTTTTTGACTGAACACATCTGCACACCACACAAAACCAGACATGCGGATACCATCCATCATCATATGGCATCACGCATCAAATATCCTCTAAACTACTGCATTACTCATTGGTAGTTATCAGGCACTCAGTGAGAAATAAAGAAGTAGAAGACCAGACAACAGAAAAACATCAGAAGTGATAGTTGTTTTTCTTTTGTCTGGTCTTCTACTTCTTTATTTCTCACTGAGTGCCTGATAACTACCTTTGTGTGTTGTTTGTTTATTTATTTACTGTTTTCAGGCCTCGGATTCCCCTCCTTATATGTTTATACATTACTCATTGGGGCTATTATTAAACATGTAAGGGCATAAGCGGCGAGATCGTGGAACGCCCTATGCTGGAGTACACCAATCCAAAATTGTCAAATTTCTGTGGGGTCTTTCAGAAATGTTGTTCTTCTCTCCAATCAGCAAAACTTATTTTATTAATGTGCTGATGTTTTCTGTATAAAAGGTAACTCTGAAAATGGAGGCCTTGAAGCTTGGTTCAATAATGTCACAGGGCTCAGTTTTGACATGCCTTGAAAAGTATCCCTCGCTGAGGGAAGACTACATCTAACTTGACAGAGATTCATTTTGCATAGACAAACATCTTGCCTTGACATTTTCTATTTCATGATAAGCCTCAACGCCGATGTTCTGCTGTAGGAACCTATCCTATTCTGTTAAGAACTTAACACCAAAATGAACTTGATGAATGCTTGTTTTCTGCCCATTGACATCATACATTCTGTTCTGAAGACAATGCTGGTGCAAGAATAGTTTTTGGTACAGACTGTGAGGATCAGTTTGTTTTGCTGAAGACCATTCAATCTTTCAAATTCTTGTACAACAAGCGTAGCAAACACAAGTGTTGTGGTGTGACATAATGTCCTTTAAAAGTCGAGCTTTGCCTGGGCTTGCTCAGCAGAAGCGAAATAAGTCTGCATCAAAATATTAAACATAATCTTTCCTCACACGAGCCACCTAGCAGACGACAGTTTTTCAAAAGTTAGAGGGGCATCTCGAGCAGGTTCAGATTCTGTAACTGTGAGGAGACACCTTTCAATCTTGACCACACTAAGTTATTACGACTAACTATGGTTTACACACCATCTGATGCAAAACCGATGCAGTTTGTCAGTCTGATCGATTTCGTGTCTATCCTTTCACAAAAACATACCAGACGTAATAAATGCAGTAGGTCATGTTGTATAAGGGGATTGAGTGGTCTCTATGACTAGATAATGGGGTGCAATTTATATTAGCTTCAATCGTCATTTATTGTATTTCTTAAATACACGCAAGAAATTTTCCCATGTTAAAAAAGCGCAAAAAAAACCACAACTTTTTTTACGCCAATCAAAAAAAAAAAAAAACATTCAAACAAGCCAAACGAATTTTTCGACCAACCTTTGTTTAAAAACAGCCAGTTTTATGCAATTTGGCGTCAAAAAAATATATTTTAAATACAGGCTTTTAATGCACTAAAAAGCCACAAATAATTTTTCTACGAGTTTATAGCTTGCAGTCAATACATGTAACATCAAATTGACAAAAAGCCTGGGTCGCTGATTCTATATGAAATTAACTTCCGCTTTATACTTCATCACACACTTAGGATAAAATATATGATAAGAGCTTAAGCGCCCCAGGCTTTTCGTCAATTTCATATTTTATTTTTTGACTGCAAGCTATAAACTCCTTGAAAAATTATTTGTGACTTTTTATTGCATTAAAAGCCTGTGTTCAAAATGTTTTATTTCTTTCTTTTTTAGTTTTTTTTTTTTAAATTTTAGTCAAATGTAATCGATCCACTAATGACATTATGAGTTTGTGATAAACGAGTCCAGAGCACAGGAGGCAGATTTCATTATTCAGTATATTACAAGGAAAGTTAATATTTAAAAAAAAATTATGATAAGAGTTGTAAATTACATTTTTTAAATGTAGTTGTCAGTTGCGTGTATGTCTATGCACGCGCGTGCGATAGTGTGTGTGGGGAGGGTTTCAATATTTCTCTCAAGAGAGACAATCTTGTTGGAAAGAATACACCTAGATTATTTGCAGTTATCGCCTATTTCAGTCATCATACAATACAAACAAAAATTAATATTCATTTTATTATTTTTGCGACTGATTATTGTATTGTCATGGGGAATACACAACTAAGCCAAGTTTCAGAGCTATTGCTCATCTGGAAGTGATTGAAAATTCGATTGCAAGATTTGAAGGTGACAAGAGAGTGACATACGTTGCAAGCTAAAGAAAAGCCTGTAAAAAAAAGCCCAATTGGCAACCCTGCATGAAACCAAGCACGGCATAGTATTTATTCCACGCCAGAATCACAATATTTGCTTGCGTGTTGAACTCTGGTGGTGCAATATCTTATGCGTGTTTCGTGCGTGATACAGGTCGCAGGTTACTCTGTTCACATTTTACAGAGCTTGTCGGCACCAGGGAGTTTTTGTTTTTAATTAGCAACTCGACTCGTCGCCGTCCTCATTCATAATGCACTTAAAATGGTTTTGTTTACATCGATAAAATGTATGTACTGAAACTGTGATTAAATAAAAGCAGGCAGTAAATAAAATGTTCCAAATATAGATGATTATAGTGCTAAAATGTTTTACTCAAAGCGATTGTGAATATAAACAGTTTTAGACAGAAAATGAGACGTCGATTGGAAGCTACTGCTTGAGACTCGACCTGAAACATGCACTCTGAGACTTGAGGCTCGACTTGGCACTGGAGCGGTTCGCGATATTTATACTACTTGTCAAAAGTCAAGGGCCACTTAGATAAACCTTGGTTGAAACCATAAAACAAATCTGATATAAACGTAATTGGTATCAGTCAAAACGGCATTTATTGAATACTAAATTGGCATGTCACATAAAGAAATGAAAACACACATTCAAGCGCAATGAAGCTGTGAAGTGTGTCACCCACCTTTTCAAAAGTCACACAATAGATATTGGACAAATAGACATTTCAAAATCGGGTATGATCACCGTTTGCAGCAAGGCATTCAAGACAACGTAGACGCATCGAGTCCACAAGGGTCCGAAAAGTATCCTGAGGAACAGCTTGCCATTCCTGAAGCAGAAATGCAGTCAGCTGGGCAACATCCATTTGCAGGGGGTGATTGGTTGACAATCTTCGACCAAGGACATCCCAGAGGTGCTCAATCGGAGAAAGGTCAGGTGAATGAGCTGGCCACGCCATCCTGATGATCCTATGTTGCTGACTAAACTCATTCACCACACGAGCTCGATGGGGTCGAGCGTTATCATCTTGGAGGATGACATTACCACCTATGGCCTCCAGAGCAGGCTGAACAATTGGTCTCAAGATTTCGTTCTGGTATCTTGGGCCGGTCACGTTGCCTTGGATGATGTAGAGTGGGATCCTGCCTTGTCTGTAGAAGCCTCCCCAGACCATGAAAGAACCCCTAAAATAACGATCCACCTCTTGAATTGTGTCATCAGTAAATCGCTCTCCTGGTCATCTCCAAACTCAAATCCTGCCATCATTGAATGACACAGTGAAGCGAGATTCATCAGTGAAGAGAACTTGACTCCATTGTTGCCTTGTCCATCTGATGTGCTCGCGACCCAAGCAACACGGGCTCTGCGATGAGCAGGAGTAAGAGGGATTCTGACTGCAGGACGTCGAGCAGCCAGTCCAAATTCATGTAAAAGTCTGCGAATGGTGCTTTGACTGACATTAACGTTTACAGTTTGTCTCAGCTGACATTTTAGAGTGGAACAAGTCACTGTTCGATGGCGCAGGGCTGACAACAAGAGGTACCGATCACCATGTCTATTGGTGCATCTAGGGTAGGGTTCCCATTCGTCCCGTTTTTCCCGGGACAGTCCCGTTTTTTGATAAAATGTCCCGGTGTCCCGAATTTATTCCAAATGTCCCACTTTTTAAGAGTCCTTCCTGAAAAAAAAAATCTTTGGGTAACGGATTTTATTCCGTGTTTTAGTAGTGTTACTTTATCAATTTCCGGTTACAGTGGACCCTCGGTTTGAATTTCGAACAAAAATTCGAAAGTCGACCAAAACAGTGTTCAGTGAGCATCTACCAATTGATTTAATGCGTATTAGCATTATTATACAGTATTTTTATCGTTTTTCATCCGCATAATGCCGAAACGTAAGTGCAGTATAAATGATACCATTACAAGAGAATTTCCCTTCATTAAAGGTGTAGATGAAAATGTCGAATGTACTTTATGCAGCTCTAAATTTTGCATTTCACATGGTGGTCGGTCAGACGTAGTCAACCACGTGAAAACGAAAAAAACATAAAAGTGCTGCTGAAAGTAAGGCTTCTAACAGCAGTATAAGTCATTTTTTAAATGCGAAAACCCAGAGTGAAAAGGAAATGGAAAAAACAGTTACATTGGCAGCACAGGAAGCAACCTTCGCTTATCACACGGCGGTGCATAACCACAGCTTTAAGTCCATGGACTGCACAACAGCCATCGTGAAAAAAACTTTTCAACGATAAATTCAGATGTTCGCAAACAAAGTGCAAGGCAGTAATCACCAATGTTATTGCGCCATTTGCGACAAAGCAGATTGATGAAGAGCTAAAAGAAGCTCGTTTCATATCAATATTAATCGACTCATCAAACCACTTGGACAAGAAGTTGGGGCCTTTGGTCGTGAGATATTATCATGCAGCAAAAGGTGTGAAGATGAAGGTGTTGGAGTTAGTTAATTTAGGCGGTGAAACTTCAGAACTATTATTTTCTTATGTATTGGAAGTGTTACAGAAGTCAGATCTCCTTAAAAAGGTTATTGCTATATCAGCAGATAATACAAATACAAACTTTGGTGGAAAGAAGAGAAAGGAACAGAATAATCTGTACTTCAAAATGCAAGAAAACACTGTGAACAATTTAATTGGTATTGGTTGTCCTGCACATGTGATACATAATGCTGTGCAGATTGCTGCGGATTGCTTACCTATTGATCTTCAGTTAATAATTAACAAGATTTACCAGCATTTCCACATTTATTGTGTACGAGTTGAGGAACTCAAATCATTTTGCGAATTCACCAATACAGAATATAAAACTGTTTTGGGTAACAGCAAGACAAGATGGTCCATTCACAAATGTCCTACCAGTCTCAAAAATTTCTTTGAAAATCCACTTTCAATTACACTCCTGCATTTCATTGCCAGCCAGTTAAAAACCTTTTCTGATACCATCAAATGTGTTGAAAAGCAAGAGACAACAGTAATTGAACTGAAAGATGAAGTAAACAAACTGGTGGAAAAATTAAACTACAGGAAGGCAGAAAAGTTTCTTACCACTACTGTGAGAAATCAGTTGCAAGAATTAGAAAAAGAAGGACACCTAACAGTTGAAAAGTTTCAAAGCTATGCAGTAGATTTCTATGACACCTGCATTGAATCAGGAGTGGTGTACACCATTTCTTACGCCTCTTCAGTCTATGGATTGGATCAGTTTGAAGGGGAAGGAGTCTGTGACTTTAAGAACATCCAAGAAAGCTACATATTCATGAAGACAGTGTCACCAAATTTTACTGTGAATGAAGAGGACTTATTTGATGAGTTTGCATGTGTGAAAAAATATTGTGAAAGCAAATTTGATGTGTGGAGTGAACTGAAGGATCAAAGTGTCAGTGAAAAATTGTGTGAGATGTTCGCTCATTTTACAAAGCAGGATATAAATGCTGAGAACCTGAAATGCCTAGTTAGTTTTTGTTTGGCACTGCCAGGATCCAATGCAGCTGTTGAACGTGTTTTTTCATTAATAAATGCGCTTTGGACAGACGAAAAAAACAGACTTAAAATTGAGACAGTGAAAGCTTTAACCATTTATAAAGACCCATTTTAAGGATTTCTCTTGTGCTAAGTTATATGTCCAAATATCAGAAGAAAAAAAACAACTTCTTGAACAGGCCCATAAATCTGATAAATATTCTGATGAATCTGAAAAATAAACTTGACTACTGTGTATTTTTTAAAGGTGCGATTTTTCTAATTAAGTATGTTTGTAATTTAGAATTCTTTTTTAAAGTGGAAGTTGTGATAGTTAATGTGTGTATTTTTATACCAGTATCTTATTTTAAGGGCAACATATAATATATAATAGATTTATTTGTCCTTTACCTTAATTTTTAACATGTCCCGTTTTTTTACAAAATGTCCCGGGTTTTTTAGGTAAAAATTTGGAAATGTCCCGGTTTTTAAACAAAACATTATGGGAACCCTAATCTAGGGCGACCTGGCCGGTTGCGATCCTGCACACTTCCTGTGGCCTGAAATCTCTCCAAAATTCTTTGGAAAGTAGAGTGTGACACTGCAAGCCGTCTAGCAACCTCACGGACAGATAAACCACTTTCAACCCACGCTATAGCCCTCATTCTTTGTAACGTGTTAATACTTCTTCTCGGTGGCATGGTTTTTGCAAGTGATGAAACTACCCTAAGTCTGCTGATTGTAAAACAAATTAAGAGTGAACTCTGTTCACGAAAAGTCGCCATTGCACGTGGAATGTCAATCAGCACGATTACTTCACCTGTTTGGTTGTACGGAAGTTTGAAAAAACAGATTAAAAATGTGAATTTATGGTCAGCAAACCAAATTGCACGTGATCACCATGGTTGTTGGTGAGTTGTTTTTATGCTTAACGTGCATAGAGGACTGTCAGAGGAAGATATTGCACCCATTTTTACTAAAAACTTCCTTCATTTAATCATTCTATGCGCTTATATAAAAGTGTATTGAAAATAATAGGGTGGCCCTTGACTTTTGACGAGTAGTATACTATGAGATCTATTTCGAGGCGGAAGGTATTATAAACCTCCAAGGAACTGCTTTACTAAACCACTTTATACAATGCAGAAATTAAAATAATAATATTAATAACATCTCTTGTCTGTAGATAAAATAAAATTTCCAAGCTCTGAATTGCAGTTAGTAACACGTTTGGAAGTTGTTTATCTTAGCTATTTATCTGTCAACAGATGTATCGGTAAAAGCCTTACATTTGTACACGCAACAAAAGCACTTCGACACTAAAGTTATATCAGTAATTATATATTACTACTACCGGTACTAGCAAGTGTCGATGTTGTCTTCGACTCAAATGTCAAGCCAGTCCTATTGTATAGCTTTGAAACATGGTGAACAACAAAGACAACAACAAAAAAAAGTTAGACTTTCATAAATGGGGGCTTGCGTAGAAAAGGATTGAAAGGGTATGACAAGGTCACCAATGTGGAACAAGAACCAGTGGAATAAGAAGAGATGACAAGAAGATGCTGGCAGTGGTCTCCCCAGGATAAGAGGCAGACCAAAAAACATGGAGAAGAGAAGTGGAGATACAACAAGTGAAAATGAGGTAAACATGGACAGAAATTGAACTGATGGCACGTGACAGGACTTGCCACGTGTTTGTTGAAGGCCTAAGCTTATTGGGGAGCAAAAGTGTATTTATTGACTAGGAAGTGATGATAGAAGTGTTATTCCAAACTGAAGATTAGGTCTACCATCTCATATGGTAAGCATCGGCTCATTATTTTTTTTAATTGAAAAAGGGTGTGGGGGTCTTGTTGCAAGGGACTGGGTTCAAAACAGTTCACGTCACGCTTTGTTGACCTCTTTAATGGATACCGGGACTCACCCCACCTAATAATGCAGAGACTAACACTTCATTTCCCTATGTAGTGACACAAGTTTCATGCCTTTACTGTACTACCTCCGTGACAAAATGCCTTTGCGCATGTACTTCCAGACTGTTTACGTTTCCCTAAGTGAACGTAGTATTATCATTTTAATACGATTATCACGTAAGTCAGTCTGGCCACCTTTAAAAGAGACGTCAGTTGTTTGTGCAACGTGGTATCGCACGAACACGCACAGAAAGCCAGATTGCTATCTAAGGAAGCCGCCTAAGGGACGGGCGAAACCAGTGATAATTAGATAATCGTTTCATCTAAGCCTTCTTGGTATCAATATTGCCGATAATCTGTCTGGGGGAGACAATATTGGAAAGTAGCATCTGGACATCAAATAAGTTCACAGATTTGTTTGTGAGTTGGCGGAAGGATTACGACATATTGAAAGAGGTCACGCAATGGAATTTTAAAATGTAATATTTTAAAACACGCGGGGAGAATTAAACACCCGTACCCATATAGTTAGGAGCTTTCGATTGGATTGATTTGAGAAGCCGGAATAGACAATGGCTCTCATTGGAAAATTCGCCGGTAGGACAATCTGAGATTTGAACTGAGAAATGGGAATATAATATAACGAATTCGGAGACACAAATCAGACTGCATCGCCACGTCAAGCCAGTAACTCCCTAGAGCAAGAAAGAGAAGGATCGGACAAATGATTCCTATATTATAAGTGACAGATCAGAAGTATTTTGGTAACTTTAAAACTTACAAGTAAACCCGTATATTGAAAGACAGAGACTGGAAACTTAACAGGACCCGGTCAAAAGTATTTGAGCAGCTTTGAAACAAAAAAAGTAAACCCGCATTTTAAATACAAAGACTGGAGTCCTAAGAAATTAGATCACCCGTCATGAGGAATTATAATATTTTCAGACCAAGTGATTCGCAACTTTCAACTTTCCCACGCTATAGCCCTTATTCTTTGTAACGTGTCAATACTTCTTCTCGGTGGCATGGTTTTTGCAAGTGATGAAACTACCCTCTCTGTTCACGAAAAGTCGCCATTGCACGTGGAATGTCAATCAGCACGATTACTTCACCTGTTTGGTTGTACGGAAGTTTGAAAAACAGATTAAAAATGTGAATTTATGGTCAGCAAACCAAATTGCACGTGATCACCATGGTTGTTGGTGAGTTGTTTTTATGCTTAACGTGCATAGAGGACTGTCCGAGGAAGATATTGCACCCATTTTTACTAAAAACTTCCTTCATTCTATGCTCTTATATAAAAGTGTATTGAAAATAATAGGGTGGCCCTTGACTTTTGACGAGTAATATATTTACTATGAGGTCGATTTCGAGGCGGAAGGTATTATAAACCTCCAAGGAACTGCTTTACTGAACCACTTTATACAATGCAGAAATTAAAATAATAATATTAATAACATCTCTGTCTGTAGATAAAATACACTTTCCAAGCTCTGAATTGCAGTTAGTAGTACGTTTGGAAATTGTTGATCTCAGCTATTTATCTGTCAACAGATGTATCGGTAAAAGCCTTACATTTGTACAAGCAATAAAATCACTTCGACACTGAAGTTATGTCAGTAATTATATATTACTACTACAGGTATTAGCAAGTGTCGATGTTGTCTTCAACTCAAATGTCAAGCCAGTCCTATTGTATAGCTCTGACACATGGAGAACAACAAAGACAACAACAACAAAAAGTAAGACTTTCATAAATGGGTTCTTGCGTAGAAAAGGATTGAAAGGGTATGACAAGGTCACCAATGTGGAACAAGAACCAGTGGAATAAGAGATGAGAAGAAGATGCTGGCAGTGGTCTCCCTATGATAAGACTTAATAAGAGGCAGAGGCAGACCAAAAATCGTGGAGAAAAGAAGTGGAGATACAAGTGAAAATGAGGTAAACATGTGACAGAAATCGAGCGGAGGGCACGTGTTTGTTGAAGGCCTAAGCAAAAGTGTATATATTGACTAGGACGTGATGTTAGAAGTGTTATTCCAAACTGAAGATTAGGTCTAGCATCTCATATGGTAAGCTGCAAGCATCGGCTCAATTTTTTTTTTAATTGAAAAGGGATGTGGGGCTTGTTGCAAGGGACTGGGTTCAAAACAGTTCACGTCACGCTTTGTTGACCTCTTTAATGGACACCGGAGACTCACCCCACCTAATAATGCAGAAACTAACACTTCATTTCCCTGTTTCATGTTTTTAATGTACTACCTCCGTGACAAAACGCCTTTGTGCATGTACTTCCAGATTGTTTACGTTTCCCTAAGTGAACGTAGTATTATCAATTTAATACGATTATCACGTAAGTCAGTCTGGCCATCTTTAAAAGAGACGCCATTTGTTTGTGCAACGTGGTACCGAACACGCACAGAAAGCCAGATTGCTATATAAGGAAGCCGCCTGAGGGACGGGCGAAACCAGTGATAATTAGATAATCGTTTTATCTGAGCCCTCTCGATATCAATATTGCCGATAATCTGTCTGGGGGAGACAATATTGGAAAGTAGCATCTGGACATCAAATAAGTTCACAGAATTGTTTGTAAGTTGGCGGAAGCATTACGACATATTTAGCCGAAAGAGGTCACGCGATGGAATTTTAAAATGTAATATTTTAAAACACGCGGGGAGAATTAAATTAAACACCCCTACCCATATAGTTAGGAGCTTTCGATTGGATTGATGTTAGAGGCCGGAATAGACAATGGCTCTCATTGGAAAATTCGTCGGAAGGACAATCTGGGATTTGAACTGAGAAATGGTAATATAATATAATGAATTCGGACATAAATCAGACTGCATCGCCACGTCAAGCCAGTAACTCCCTAGAGCAAGAAAGAGAAGGATCGGACAAATGATTCCTATATTATAAGTGACAGATCAAAGTATTTTGGCAACTTTAAATTTTACAAGTAAACCCGTATATTGAAAAACAGAGACTGGAAACTTAAAAGGACCCAGATAAAAGTATTTGGGCAACTTTGAAACCAAAAAAGTAAACCCGCATTTTAAATACAAAGACTGGAGTCCTTAGGAATCAGATCACCCGTCATGAGGAATTATAATATTTCCAGACCAAGTGATTCGCAGAACACCCGTCGTAAGAGGAATTATAAAATCTCCAGGTCAAGTGATTCGAAGAATATAATAAAGTGCAGTGTCCATTTTAAACTGTGTGGGAGATTGTGTTCCCAAAAGTACTTTGAGGTAAGCATACGTGCCACATGCTATGGTTTACCCATAATCTCTACAAGGTGTTTGCGTTTTCCGATGTGTACACCCTGTACATAATTTCTGTACAGGTTTTCTAACCCATGCCCCTGATTACTGTATCTCAGAGTTCTTTTATAAGGTCCTATTGAACACAGGATTTCCTAGTCTGTTAGTGATAATGAAGCACAGAAATAGACTAAAGGATGACACCATCACATTATTTTTACGGTGTAAAATAAACTCAGGCATTTATTGTTTGGGTTTTTAAATAAGTGAAGACCTGCTTTAAAAGGCAAAGTCCCCGTGCCTCATTTATAATGCAGCCCACTGTAATTGAAAATACTTTTACACGACTTAACTCTTTTGATATGTTTTTTTCAGTCTTTGTGCAAGTTTTGCGGGTCTTTGTACAGGGTTTTAGATTTTTTGTACAGGTATTTCATCTCCGAGGTGTGGCATGTATGGGTAAGCGTAAGCATTTATTTTACAAATGTGAATTTGACATGTTTTTCTTGCTAACTGGTTATATATGAGACTGGTAATGTCAACATATGAAAATATTATATTCATAAACCACTATAGCAGGCGCTGGTGATCGCCTCTTGCTAGGTAACAGAAAACCGACAGCAGAGGTGACCCCAGACTCCGATTGGAGCAGTGATGAGTGATGATTACACCACCTACGCCTCATATCATTTTGTGAGATATAAGTACTTTGTTAATTTTAATTCAGGCAAATCATTGCTTTTCGTGCTGTCCAAGCACATATTTTCCCAGTTTAATACGAAGAAGAATAATGGTGATTGTTAATCATTCCCTGAGCTACACTGTGTACTCAGGAATTATTCTTCTGAGATTAACACTGGTGTGTGGACAGCAAGACAATGCGCGTGTTAATTTGCAGCCTACAAATGTACCGTACTTAGCAGAGGCATTTGTTTTTATTTTGTCTAAAAGATCATGGTATTAGGCTATCAAACTGTGAAGAGTCATCATCACAAATGAATCGACGAAAACCGCTGCTGCAGGACACACTTATACCAGCTAAGTGCTTATAAAAGACACCAGCAAAAGGACAGAATTGTTCTTTAATATAAACCCTCTATCCAGTACTTATGAAGACAAATTGATTTTTCATCTAAAATTCACCATCAGTCTAGTCATTTTAATCTGTTAAAACTAATTGACTATTAAATGTGTTACATGTTATTTTAAAACATAACAATTTTAGTTGATTCAGTTATTATAAGTGCGAAAGCATACGTATGAGCAATAATAAGCTAACAATTGCTCAGCCAATACAGCATTGTTCTTGACTTCGGAAATAACTTATGATTAAAATTCATAACGTTTATGTCGATATAATAGGCAGCTCAACAGGGCTCCTTGTTTGTTTATTTTATACGGAGTCACTTATTAATAAAGGACGTTATGTCATGCCAATATGGTTTACGGGCAGACGTGAACAATTTGAAGCAGAAGTGAGGTGATCGTCTGGAAGAGAGATGCGGCTTGTGTTTGGAAGTGAGCGGACGTATGTGTTTTGAGCTCCTGCAGTATTCTGTGTTTTTCCTGAATTATTCCATCACCAGGACATCAATATACTTGGTTGAGGTGTCCCTGGCTTATTCTAGTAAGGAAATGTGTGCTTATTCATAAAGATGTCCAAAGGACTATATTAAATAAAGTTTGAAAGATTGCCAATGACCAGCGTTGGATAGAGAACGGACTGGACTAATATATATTACTGCATTTGCCTTTGAGCCTATATATTTATTACCTTTGGGACGAGTAGGGTGTATGTGGGGGGATGTAGAAGATCAGACAACACGTATACACCGCTCGTCTAGCTCACTGTCTAAGGAGTAATACACCAACTCCAACACCATATCAAACTGCTCGGTGTATCCCATTTGGGGGTAGAGTTGAAGTCTATCCTCTAGCATGGATTAATATTGATACACCATTCTTATGTGGCAAAGTGAAAGCTTTTGTTCTTGAAGATCCGTGAATGAAGATCAGTGGAGCGTGGAAGGTTTTCACGTGTTTGGTGAATACGAATGAAAGGGGTCAGTCAGAGAGAGATGTGTGTTGGGTCAGTAGAGAGTTGAGTCAGTAGACAGTAGACAGGAGACAGCGAAGAGCGTAGAGAAGAGACGAGTGGATGTCTATAGTAGTGCGTGAGTAGAGGGCCAAAGTTGTGCAGTGGATTTATGAAGTAGCCTATTTTGTGGCTGTAGTTATTCCGAGAATCAGAGTGATTGTAGAATACTCGGAATTTGTTGTGTCTCCAATATTTGTACTGGCCCTGCGCCCATTGGGACTTATTTGTGATATTATATACTCACGGATCTTCAAGAACAAAAGCTTTCACTTTGCCACATAAGAATGGTGTATCAATATTTATCCATGCTAGAGGATAGACTTCAACTCTACCCCCAAATGTGATACACCGAGCAGTTTGACCCAACAAACAAGACTCATGGATACATGATCTACGCACGCCAACCGTCGTACAACCTGTATCCATCAACACGGACACAACTTTATGTCCTACGTACCTTGATGCAAGACTAGATTACCGTCTGTATGAACTGCCGATAAGCAAGGAAGTGGATGTCCACAAATCAAGATTGGTTTCTTATTTTTATCAAACAGTGGCTTGCTCCCTTTTCAACTCTCGCTGTTAAATATATCTAAGACTACCACCGAATTTGCACGTTCAAACCTCCTATTAGGACAATCAAATTGAAGGTGGCCAATACCATTACATACAAAGCATCTGTACTCCTCACGCTGGCTCTTTTGTGGACTACCCTTAGTACTAGTCTGAGGCTCGGCCACAGACTGAGGTTCAGGCTTGTCACAAAACTTTACTCCATGGCATGGTGACCATCATTTAAAACAACCAGAAGGTCTTCTACTTCCTAACTCTGTCATATTCTGCTGTTTCCTGGGGGATGTACGGAAGTCTGTTTCTGTCCACCTCTTACTTACTTCCTTCCTATCATAAGGTCTCTCCCCACTACGAGAATTTTGCCTCCGATATGGTCGTGTTTCAAAACTACGCTTGGCCGCACATGTAAATGTTTCTGGCACAGCCGATTTATGAATCGGTCTGCCTGGATGTGCTGTTGCGTGCTGCAGCCCTAACTGTAACATTGCTGAAATATTTTCCGGTTTTCTCTCCTGAAAAAAGCCAACACATCGGGGCTACATGAAGACATTACCTTATCACGTAAGATCAAATCACATAAGCCATCAAAATCTTTAGCAAAGCCCGATAGGTCAATCCACCTGTTCAATAACATCTTAATATCTGCGATAAACTCCGCAAAATCGTGCTCGCTACTTGGCATCGCACTGTGGAACTTTAACCGATAACCCTGCTCATTTAACCTGTACTTGCGTAACAAAGTTTCCTTCACTATGTCATAATTTAATCTATCTTCCACAGTTAATTGAAAAACTGTTTTTAATGCTGACCCTGTTAAATAATCTGTCAACAGGGATCCCCACAGTTCTTTATTAATCTTTAAGGCAGTTGCCTTCACTTGAAACCTCTCCAAAAACAGTCCATAAAATCTATGGATTCGTTGAAAATCTGGAGTTTCAACTTGTACATACTCCCGTAGTCTTTTTTTAATAATGAGTCTGAACCCGACTTCTCTAACTCGAGTCTTTTCATGGATACCTCTTTGTCCGCTTCTAACTTTTTAATTTCTTTCTGTGCTTCTATCTCTTTTATTTCTTTCTGTGCTTCTATCTCTTTTATTTCTTTCTGTACTTGTATCTCTAAACTCTTAGTCTCTTCCTCTGCTTTCTTAGTTTCTTCCTCTGCCTCTGCTTTCCTTCTCTCTCGCTCCTCATGTCGTTCTTGTCTCTCCTGCACCTCTTTAAATTGAGCCTGGGCAAACGCTAAGAGATCTTCTCCAGATTTTCCTATCCTCTCACCGACAAGGATAAAATCCATAAGTGTTGATATGATTATAAATCTATCTGACTTATATGCAACTCAAATACTCTTTTTAAAAAAATGTCAAAATAGCTCACAGTCCACAATAATATCTTAAATAACCACTAAGATGACACCTTACTCACTGTACTCAATGTCTACCCAAAAAAAAATTATTAGCCCTACAAAACAAACAATGATACAAATGATGATGAAAAGCACTACACCCTAATTTAACAAACAACAACCTGGTAGGTCGGTAACAAGAAAAAGGAAATGTGTGACAGAAGTAATATTGAAATATACAGTACCAGATCTCTCTAACGCACGAAAACAGGACATTGAAAAAATTAACGTATTTACAGGATAGTGTACGAAGAAAATGACTTCACGCTGTGTCGAGTAGAACACTGCAACATGACAGCTTCACAGCTTTCCACAGATCTTCTAGTCACAACAGACTGCTCTAGACAGCCTCCTCTAGGTACAACATAGGTTCCCCTGGTCACCACATACCGTTTCACAGCATCCACAAGCAATCGATGTAAACAGACCTGTAAGACAGCATTCCTAGCACACTGTTTATTCGTCAGCACACAGTTACAGCTGACAGCTGACTCAGTTTTGAACAGTGCGAAATCGTCCAGTTACCGTAAAGTTGTTACAGTTCGCTGCGTTGAAAAACAAACTGTAGGCTGCTGACTATAAGCCTCAGATCACTTTGATGCTGTACAACTTTGGGTTCACTGGTACATCCAAATAGACGGCCTCAGATGTGACGAGTAGGGTGTATGTGGGGGGATGTAGAATATAAGACAACACGTATACACCGCTCGTCTAGCTCACTGTCTAAGGAGTAATACACCAACTCCAACACCATATTAATCTCCTTCAATATATAATATCACAAATAAGTCACAATGGGCGCAGGGCCATTACAAATATTGGAGATACAACAAATCCCGAGTATTCTACAATCACTCTGATTCTCGGAATAACTACAGCCACAAAATAGGCTACTTCATAAATCCACTGCACAACTTTGGCCCTCTACTCACGCACTACTTAGACATCCACCCTTCTCTTCTCTACGCTCTTCACTGTCTTCTGTCTCCTGTCTACTCTCTACTGACTCAACTCTCTACTGACCCAACACACATCTCTCTCTGACTGACTCCTTTCATTCGTATTCACCAAACACGTGAAAACCTTCCACGCTCCACTGATCTTCATTCACGGCTAACTATAGCTAGCAGCTTGTCTTGATCTCTGCTCAAAACATACCTAATATATACTACTCGTCAAAAGTCAAGGGCCACTTAGAAAAACCTTGGTTGAAACCATAAAACAAATCTGATATAAACGTAATTAGTATCGGTCAAAACGGCATTTATTGAATACCAAATTGACATGTCACGTAAAGAAATGGAAACACACATTCAAACGCAATGAAGCTGTGAAGTTTGTCACCCACCTTTTCAAAAGTCACACAATAGGTATTGGACAAATAGACATTTCAAAATCGGGTATGACCACCGTTTGCAGCAAGGCATTCAAGACAGCGTAGACGCATCGAGTCCACAAGGGTCCGAAAAGTATCCTGAGGAACAGCTTGCCATTCCTGAAGCAGAAATGCAGTCAGCTGTGCAACATCCAATGGCAGGGGGTGATTTGTTGACAATGTTTGACCAAGGACATCCCAGAGGTGCTCAATCGGAGAAAGGTCAGGTGAATGAGCAGGCCACGCCATCCTGATAATCCTACGTTGCTGAATAAACTCATTCACCACACGAGCTCGATGGGGTCGAGCGTTATCATCTTGGAGGATGGCATTACCACCTATGCCTCCAGAGCAGGCTGAACAATTGGTATCTTCTTCTCCTTCCTCGTTCGCCCTGAAAAGGACGGTGGTTGCGTTGTGTATGTTTACGCCGTAGCTGTGATATCTGCACCTGAACAATTGGTCTCAAGATTTCGTTCTGTTATCTTGGGACTGTCACGTTGCCTTGGATGATGTAGAGTGGTGTCCTATCGTGTCTGTAGAAGCCTCCCCAGGCCATGACAGAACCCCTACCATAACGATCCACCTCTCGAATTGTGTCATCAGTAAATCGCTCTCCTGGTCGTCTCCAAACTCGAATCCTGAAATCATTGAATGACACAGTGAAGCGAGATTCATCAGTGAAGAGAACTTGACTCCATTGTTGCCTTGTCCATCTGATGTCCTCGTGACACCAAGCAACACGGGCTCTGCGATGAGCAGGAGTAAGAGGGATTTTGGCTGCAGGACGTCGAGCAGCCAGTCCAAATTCATGTAAACGTCTGCGAATGGTGCTTTGACTGACATTAACGTTTACAGTTTGTCTCAGCTGACATCTTAGAGTGGAACAAGTCACTGTTCGATAGCGCAGGGCAGAGAGCAAGGTACCAGTCACCATGTCTATTGGTGCATCTAGGGCGACCTGGCCGGTTGTGATCCTCCACACTTCCTGTGGCCTGAAATCTCTACAAAATTCTTTGAATAGTAGAGTGTGACACTGCAAGCCGTTCAACAACCTCACGGACAGATAAACCACTTTCAACCCACGCTATAGCCCTCATTCTTTGTAAGGTGTCAAGACTTCTTCTCGGTGGCATGGTTTTTGCAAGTGATGAAACTACCCTAAGTCTGCTGATTGTAAAACAAATTAAGAGTGAACTCTGTTCACGAAAAGTCGCCATTGCACGTGGAATGTCAATCAGCACGATTACTTCACCTGTTTGGTTGTACGGAAGTTTGAAAAAACAGATTAAAAATATGAATTTATGGTCAGCAAACCAAATTGCACGTGATCACCATGGTTGTCGGTGAGTTGTTTTTATGCTTAACGTGCATAGAGGACTGTCAGAGGAAGATATTGCACCCATTAGTATTAAAATTTTCATTCATTTAATCATTCTATGCGCTTATATAAAAGTGTATTGAAAATAATAGGGTGGCCCTTCACTTTTGACGAGTAGTATATTACAAGGCAAGCATTCTCTACTCACAACTACTCAAATGACTAATAAACTCCCGCTGGGGCATGGGAACATTCATACTTGCAAAATACCCTCAAAACACTCCAACCATGTAGATTTTTGTCAAGTCGATTAAAATGCATATTTGTAAAATCGTGAAGGAGGTGTATGTCTGCTCAGTGCAGTTATGCTGATTTCGTGTTGTGTGACTGCCCCTAGAGTCTATGTGGCCACGGAGAACATCTCTGGAATATTTAACAATACGACACGTATCAACAACAAAAACTGTGAATTGATCATAGGAAAGAATGCCATAGGAAAGAGAAATAAAAATGGAGAACTCTTTTTAAACTTCTGTGATTTGAAAGACCTGGTCATCGGACGGATTATCTTCCCACACAAAGCCATACGCAAGACCACATGGAACTCCCCGGATAAGCACACGCAAAATCAGATAGACCACTTCACCATAGAAAGAAAATGGAGACGCTGCCTACAAGATGTTAGAGTAAAGAGACGAGCTGACGCAGCGTCAGACCACCAGCTTCTCCTGACATCACTAAGGATAGAATTGAAGGCGCACAAAGACAGAACTGACAGAGTAAGCCTGAAATAGAATACCCAGAACCTTATGAACAAAGACACAAGAGTTCAGTTCAACTGAAAGTTGAGAAATTGATTTGAAGCACTGGAGAACCTTGAAGAGGAAAGTATAGATAATCATTGGTGCACAATTCGGGAAGCATCCAGGAATAGATCTGAAGAAGTTCTTGGCAAAAGAAATAAACAACAGAAAAAAAATGGCTCACAGAAAACACATGGAACCTCAGCTGTAAAGATGCATAACAGAAAACACAACTGCTAACAATATATTGGTAGCTAAACAGGAAAGGGAAAAAGAATGCCAGGTATGACAGAGAATGAAAATCGAACATCTCGATCAGTTGCTTTACTCCCAAAGTCACCCCTCATTTTTTTTTGCAAGCAAATTGTCCAACGTGGGTTTCCCTTGCTTCCTAATTAGCATGTACGTTGGTTACGTGTAAGCCATGCCTCTCTCGCTATCCGCATTACTTATAGTTAGCCACGCCTACTTGTCTTCTTTTCACGCAGTATCTAAAGCAGATATTTAGATTCATAACTGTCATTCCTTGAAAAGGGGGCGGGCCAGAGCGTCTGCCCACTCTACAACAAACACGTGGAAGTAGAATTGTTTGAAGTTCATTACACGTCCTACATTTCGCCGAGATCTGAAAACCTTTGTTGTTGATTAACACCAGGTAACAGAGCAGACGGAGAACCCCGTTGCCTATGGAAAAAATCTCCGTTGGAACGACGATGTCGTCGGCAAAGGTGTGTAAAAAAGCTTTAATTCAAGAATTGACCGTAGAATTTTCCCTAGGTGCGAATTTTTGCGTTAAGGAGAGAAAGAGCGGCATTTCTAAATATATAGTCATTCTCATCAAACTGAATTATCAGTTGCTACAGGATTTCTTGAATATTCTAGCTCGCTATTATAAGAGCCATGTTAAAAATTGGATACTTTAAAACGTGGAGATAATTTCAGTTTCCTGATTTGCGGTAATAATATTATTAGCATTTAAGTGTTTTAACGTGTTTAAGTTTCATTATATATCACTGGGATTTTTGTGTTAATTGAAACGTATTAAATAAACATATAGCAAATTTATCCGGCTGTAAACGTAAATTTAATTACCCGCTATTTCCCCAGTGAGAGATGCTTCAAATAATTATAAGCCGCTAGGCGATTGATAATTGACGAAATACCATTTAATTCTATTCATATGTGTGTAAATTTATAAACGATTAGTGTTCATATCTCGTGTTAAAACCATTAAGATGAACTAGACACTCGTGGGTTTTTTTTAATATATATAATTAAGTACCGGAGTGATTAACAGGTCTTACCTAAACGCGTAGTGTGTTAGGATATGATTTATATTATGATTACGTGTTTATCTATTTTCTACATCTAGGCTGGTCATACCCTTGCGATCTAGCGGTCTTACGGTATTACGGTCTTGTGTTCTTAAGCATTCAGACAGTGTTGTGAAATCTGTTTGTTGTGACCTTGTGCGGTCCACCTTCTCCATCCATGAGAGTGGTAAAATACCAGAACACTAACAATACAATTTAAAGTATAACTGGAACAGAACTATATACCAGAAAATATTTCCATATATATATTATATATATATATATATATATATATATATATATATTATATATATATATATATATATATATATATATATATATATATATATATATATATATAATATATATATATATATTACTGGCCTGCTGTGGCAGAATATAAATCACTATTTTCTAAACATCTGACAGCAAAGTTTCTTACCACGGAATTATACGCGAGAGAACTAGCTGGTCATACTCGGCTATTTCCCTCAGAGTACGGCCGAGGAGTAACATTCTTTCTGTTTAAACATTTCATCACGTCAGAGCCACCTGAGACTAGACCACATTGGAACCATATATTAACAGATTAATTCCCAGGACGGTGTCACCACAATAGAAACACTTATCCCAAGCTAATACCTGCAGTGAAAGGAGGAATATTTAGGAAAAATACTAACCCTTCAATTTCAGCGACTTTCGGGAAATAGCAGTCAGCAAACCGGATAGTCTGGGCTGCAACTGACAACAAATCTGACTGAATAGTCATAATACCTGTTAGTGTTTAAATTCCATGGAATGTATGTTGCGTCAACATTTTGGTAAGCAAATCTGAAAGTGGCCACTGTACGGGTGTAGTGAGTGAACGGATAGAAAGAAACTTATTTCTTATGTTACAACTAACATACCAATTTTCTTTAGTTATTTCTCACTAATCTGAGTGTTCACGGGATAGGTTAAATTAAGGACTTATTCTTTACCCGTCCTGACTATTCCCCACTCCCACTATTAATTTTTGATCTCTTTGGGTTAACTACCTCTGTTGGGATTTTCCTTGTTTCCCTTTATAAGAGAGGCCTGATAGATTGTATTTCATTCTTGTCTGTAAACTATAATTCATTGATGAAAATGCTTTCTTGATGTTGTGATATTTTTTAGTGAAAATAAACATAATAAACCTTAAGCTATAGTGTTGGTCAAACCCCTGCCCTTATATGTTATCCATAGTTTGTTTTTCACGTCTGTACGTATTTCTGTCACAAAATTGTGTGTACGTGAGTGCGGTGTAACCTGCATTTATTACAGGGAGAGAAAGGGCGTCTAACTTAAAATATAGTCGTAAGATAGGCTGGATTAGAGCAGTCCCCCAATCCAAGACTGTTCTTTCCCTTACACTATCACCCTCGTGAAAAAATAACATATTTCTTACACCTTACTCTCACATAGTTATCACTATCACCTCTGCTCGGACGGGACCACAACTATCTAGACCTATTTTATCCAAAAAAAAATTACGACACCAGGCAAGATAAAAGAGAATTTATTGAAAAACTTACACAGGAAGCCGTGATTGCGAGAAAAAGGAGACTTGAAAACATTATATAATATTGTGGTGCGGTCAATGTCTGTAATATGCGTAATATGCACCTCAGCTCTTGTGGTTCGTTGTCTAGAGATTCCTCGGCTTACGGGCGTTAAACAACAACTTGTGTAATGGCTGTAAACGAGCGAACATCAATAACTTGCATCTGAACTCCTTGTTCAAACACAGCGACATTTATTACTGATACATTTACAGCTCGGTACTTGTAATACACATCCTCAATCATATTGGCAAAAAGACATTTCCATGACATCCATTCAAGTCATAAACACATTCCAAAATAAGTTCCAACAAGAAACACTGTTAGACACAGCCAGCCAGACTTCAAGACTGTAAATAAATGCTCTAGAAACTCGGTCAAACAAATCTACGTCACATGCAAACTACGCATAGCGACCATACAGTAGTGCTGCACTTGCTAGCACCACAATCATCATCATTTTTACTCCCATGTGGCGTGCAAAAGCCTACGTCACACATATCACTAGAACTCTATCTAAGAAATAGCTAAACCATAATGCAACAGTGAAGAGCAGAGAAGGACAAAACATTAGCAATGAAGAGAAACAAAGGGCCAGATGGGCTGAATATTTTAAGGAAATCGTAAACCGAAACCAACCAATACAGCAACCCATTATAGAACCAGCAGAAGAGCCACTACATAGCAACATGAACCCACCCACCCACTAAACAAGAGATCTCTCGGGCAATAAAACAGCTAAAAAATGGGAAGGCTGTATGACTAGATGGAATACCAGCAGAAGCCCTGAAGGCAGACATACCATACACTACAGAGTTGCTACAATGGAAAACCAGATCTACACAGCGGGGTCACAGTGGTGTCTGCTATCACCAAAATCTGGTCATATAATATGGAAAACAACAGATGGAGAGAAGACTGAGTGGACACTCAACCAGCAGCTGGAGGATTGACTTTGCAGATGTAATAACAAATGTAGAGCTAAGGAAAAGATGCGGGCAACAGCCAATACAAATAAGGTAAGAAAGTGGGGATGGATAGGACACACACTCAGAAGAGAACAATCAAGCATAGCCAGAGGTGCCCTTGACTGGAACCCACAAGGGAAAATAAGAGTGGGAAAGCCAAGGAGAATTTGGAGAAGAACTGTGGAAGAGGAGGTTAAGGAAATTGGAATGACTTGGGCAGGCTGAAAAAGACAGCCCAAAATAGAAATCGACGGAGAGCAACTGTTTCAGCCCTATGTTCCACGGGGAAATGACAGGAATGATGATGGACCACTACTGCAGAGCAAGTGGAGGCAACCCGTGACAATGGATAAAGGTTGAAAGCGAGCGCTACGCAGAAACGCAGCAAACACTTTTTGAAAAACTGAGCAGTTGGGAAGCAGATGTTTGACCGGGGCTAGAGTGAAAACTGAGCACAGAAAATCTTGAATGCTCCTCTGCTCCAATTTCTTTTTTCAATTTCAATCCAAAATGAATATCATGCTAAATGTATAAAAATAAAATCAAATATTTAATATGCATGTTTTATTAAAAACGCGTGGTTTTTTTTTTTGACATATGGATGCGAGTCATGGGCAATGACTACAACCCATAAAAGCCAGATCCAAACCTCAGAAATGAGGTATCTGAGGAAGGTGGTTGAAGTAACAAGAAGAGACATGGTACGCAACCAGACGATACGTCAAGGCCTAAAATGCCACCCCCTACAGACCCAAGTAGAACATTCCCAACTAAGATGGTTTGGCCATGTCTGCAGAATGGGAGAAGATCGGCTACCACGACAAGCATGGGAAACAAAGAGCCAAGAATCCAGACCCCGAGGACGACCCAGAGTCCGCTGGGAGGACAACATTAGACAATCTTTGAAGGACCGAGGACTAGAATGGAACCAGGCCAGGAGGAAGACAGCCGATAGAATAGTCTGACGCTCTCTCTTCCAAACCTCTACACCTCACGGTAGAAGGGGAACGACTAAGTAAGTAAGTAAGTAAGGTTTTTTTTTTTTTAAATTTAACAGGGTAATTTAACTCGTGGAAAAAAAAAATCAAAAATGACTGTTTTCTTCAATCTTGATGTTGAATTGTTAATTTTAACTGTAGTTAATTCTAGTTAATTTTAGTTGCTGTCAATCTTAGAGCCAGGAATCCAGACCTCCAGGATAACCCGGAGTCCACTGGGAGGACAACATTAGACAATCTCTGAAGGACCGAGGACTAGAATCCGATAGGATAGTATTGCGCTCTCACTTTCAAACCTCTACACCTCACAGTAGAAGAGGAACGACTAAGTAGTAAGTAAGTTAATTTTAGTTGTAGTTTATTTTAGTTGTAAACTGTAGTTTTAATTAATTGTAGATAAATTTTGTTAAAGATAATTTTAAATGATCCGCAACAAGCTACGAAAAACGATTTCATTACAGTATTAATTTTGTTTTCGAGATGAGCTATGAATTTAAGAATGATTCTAGTTTGAGTGGTATTTAAACTGTTTGAAAATTCGTGAATGAATAAAGTCTCGGTTGAAATGACAGACAGTGGGGCGTACGTTTGATGTCATCCAAATAAGTCGACGGCGTTGTTGAGGTAACGACGTGGGTTCGGATTTTAGGGTTAGGTTGAGGATCTATAAACTTTACCCTAACCCTTACCCTTTATTGCTGAGGCTCTGATTTTTTTTAAGGCCGTATGGAACACATGTGCCACAGTTCTTTACATCAACCAAAGTTTACTTAACTTTGCGGGTGGGCGGGCAAGCGGGAGTGCGTACGTGCTGCCACTACGAGTTTAACATACAATATCAATATACAAGTACAGGCCATATGTCAACCTAACTGCTTCGGTGAACCTCGCTCATCCGAGCGGCAAGAAACATCGTTTTATCAAACTGACAACTACCAAAAATATATAGCTCGTACTTACGAGAAAATCCTCAGCCAACTAGATCACCACTGAGAGGATAGACTACCTCTCTGAAATAATAACAACAGGACAAGACTCTAATGGCAGGCACTGTATTGCATATTCCACAAAAGATGAACAGCACACAAGCTGGCATAGATACGTCCGTACAGGACGGAAGTCGGGCGACGAATGACTAGGCGCTGAAAAATCCCTTGGCGCCCAAATTTGCCGCTTGTCACAGACCTCTGTAATAGCCCCTTCAGTCATAACTGACTATGGGAATGCGCCCCTGAGGTGACAGCCCTCAGCTGCTTATTTTACTGGTGCTCCTTTCGACGTTTTCTCACCTCCTCTGCTTGTTGTGTGAGCCTCTCTTCGCCCAATCTGAGTTGGCGCCGTAAATAGCATCGCCACTTAGTGCGATCGGCAGCTTCATCCTCCCATGTTGCTGGATCCATGTCCAGTACCCTCATATCTCTCTTGCACACGTCTTTGAACCTCAGCTGTGGTCGCCCAACTGTTCTCTTGCCATCTGCTAATTGTCCGTAGAAGATATATTTTGGGATGCGACCATCTTCCATGCGACGAACATGGCCAAGCCAGCGAAGTCTGCGCTGTCTAAGCAGTGTATACATACTTTGAGGCCAGTACGTGACAACACCTCGACATTAGTCACTTTATCATTCCACGAGATGCCGAGGATGCGGCGTAGACACCGTAAATGGAAGGTATTGAGCCTTCTTTCTTGCTTAGCATAGGTCGTCCAGGTCTCGCTACCATATAGAAGTGTGCTGGTGACGCAGGCATTATATACCGCAGCTTTGGTCTTCATTGTGAGTTTGGAGTTTCCCCAAACACGCGATGTGAGGCGGGCAACGGTAGCTGCAGCTTTGCCAATGCGGCTGTCGATTTCTGTATCCAGTGAGAGTTTGTCATTGATGGTAGACCCTAGGTATGTGAAGTGATGCACAACTGCCAGTTCATAGTTATCGATAGTGATAACTGGTGCAGCACCCGCATCCTGACTCAGCACATTCGTTTTCTTTAGACTTATTGTGAGGCCAAAGTCCTTGCATGCTTTAGTGAAGCGATTCATCAAGTTCTGAAGCTCCTGTTGGCTTTGGGTGACGACTGCAGTATCATCAGCGAACAACAAGTCTCTTATAGTGACCCTTCTGATTTTTGTTTTTGCCTTCAGCCTTCAGCCTTGAAAGATTAAACAGACGGCCATCTGACCTAGTGTGAAGGCATATTCCTTCAGTTGCATCTCTGAAAGCATGTTTCAAGAGTAGGGCAAAGAAGATCAAAAGGCTGTGACGTGCTTCCAGCATATTGGACTGTTTCCTTCATGTCGTCATGGAATGACTTTATCATTTCCAGCATTTTAGGAGGGCAGCCTATTTTCAGGAGGATTTTGAAGAGTCCATCCCTACTGACCAGGTCAAATGCTTTTGTGAGGTCTATAAAGGCGATATATAAAGGCCTTTTCTGCTCTCTTGATTTTTCCTGAAGCTGGCGGACAGAGAAGATCATGTCTGTTGTTGATCTACCAGCTCGGAATCCACACTGTGACTCTGGATATATGCGCTCAGTTAACTTGTGGAGTCGCATTAAGATGACTTTGGCAAAAACCTTACCAACAATACTAAGAAGAGAGATGCCTCTGTAGTTATTGCAATCACTTCTGTCTCCTTTATTTTTATATAGTGTTACAATCCTGGCATCTCGCATGTCTTGAGGAATAGTTGTCTCTTCCCAGCACTGGCACAGCATCCTATGCAGGGGATGTAATAGCGTGCTCTTACAGCATTTGATTAAATCAGGAGGAATCCCATCACTGCCTGGTCTTTGATAGAGGCCAAGCTATCAATGGCCTTGCTGAGTTCCTCTAATGTTGCTTCGGCATCTAGCTCCTCCATAGTTGGCAGACATTTGACAGCATCAAGGGCTGCAGGCGTAACGGTATTTTATCTAGCGTAAAGCTCAGAGTAGTGCTCGACCCACTTCTCCATCTGCTTACCCTTATCTGGATGCTCTCACTGAGCTGGAGCCAATAGTCATTTGCACAGCGTCGAGCAGTTTGTTGAACTTTGCTTCTCGTAGCCTTCAGGATCTGTAGGGTTCTAGCACTCGGTGAACGTTTGTATTCATTCATAGTGATAAAGGGGATAAAGTTGGATTTTTATTCCCGTTAATGATATCCACCAAAAGATAGATATAAGTGGATGGAAGCAGACATCATCATCATCATCAGTTGATAAGATCTCTATGGTGTTGTTTGCTCCACTGTAGTGTATGGAATGTCAACTTGACCTACGCAGTGGTGTGTAGACATTGATTGAGTGTATAATGTGCGAATGATAATAAGGGTTCGTGGTGTTGACAAATGTTCTTTTCTCACACTCATGTATGGCTGGAAGTCATCGACACCAACGACTGTGTACCTTTACTAAAGTTTAATTGGACGTACACACTCGACAGCACAGATAGTGACAAATCACAGGTTGGCATAATACATCATGGTACAGTGGATAACTGGTCTTGCAATGTTACATGGGCACTCATGTAGAATAATTGTATAATGGACTGTCAGTAGCCAAGCACTCAGTATCGCCCATACATATATATCATCTGACTTCACTGACTGAGCACGTCAGCTTATAAACAATATTTCAGATGGCTTCTAAACCTAATCTCGTCTAGCGACGATTCTTCAACATAATGTTCAGCACATATTTTTCCATATAATAATATTGAACCGCTAGCAATGGGTTCTCATGTGTAGCAGTGATCTCTGGACTAATCAAGCGATAATACGGGCATCCCTTTTCTCTTCTTGAAAGTCACTACATGTTTTGGTTCCAAGATGGCTTCACTCGTGAGCTGTCACTCACGTTTGGATACAGATAATGAATCTGTCCTAAAGTTAGTCATTCATAAAACATTTCATTGCTCTGTAGATTTGATCATTAACAATTGACTGCAATCTACAGGATATAGTGCTGCTAGGAATCGAAGTCTTTTCATCGAGTCAAATATATTCTCTTAGACATTCAAATCGTAACTATCGAAAATGGTGGCTTCGATCGAGAGTTCATAAGAGTGTCTATTATTACCTTGGCATCAGAAATATGCCTCCGCCATTCCTTGGCAATACGAATAAACACTGGGGTAAAGCATACACGATAGGTCTAGACGACTATCACTTCCCCCACAAATACTGAGATCACTTTTTCCCCGGCTACACACCGACATAGAAGACACAGTCCCTATCGGGACGAAGCCAAATCACACCACTCTCTAGCGACACATCCGCCGAATAGCCTTTGACCTCTCTAGAGACAACAGAACATATAGTTCGACTTAGATATGTAAAGATATACAGATATAAGACAGACTCTTCCTACTCAGACAAACAATACACATAAATTCAGGCCATAGATATTCTGAAGCAAGAACAATCTATTATTACCCAAACAACGAATAAATCGCAGAGAACTGGATTTATCCGCGGAGTTTGATCGAAGAGACGGCACAACTTTCAAGGGAAGTAACTCAATAATGACTTTCCCTTAAGCACTAAAAAATTACCTATGTATAATATTGTAAGATATCAAAGACTGCACGTAACAGTCTTACCACACCTCCCGGGAAAAAAAATGGAACTTTTTTTTTTTTTTTGAAATACATCTAGGAGCAACGTACAATAGGCTCACAACGCATGAATAATGCGCAGATGAAAATATCAGGAATACCTATAACGCCTAATATGAGGCTAAGTCGACTTATGGAGCGACTGGTGAGAATGTGTCTCATAAACTGAGAGAAATTATTTCTCTACAAGTATATTTTTCCAGGAAGGTGTCATCAAAGTATAATACAATTCTGGCAATTACACAATGCCTAAAAAATTCATATCATCATTTCGTATTAGATATCTTAAATTTATGATTTATGAAGAAAAAATCATCAAAGCACAGCGGTGAATAAACATCAATGAACCGCTATGTAGTGATACAGTCATTATATTATTAAATTACAAATGTGTATCTATCATGATATAGAAAAGGAACTACTATAGAACTAGACATATCAAGAAGTCTAAGCCCTAATAGTTATGTGGAATCATGTGGGCATCTTGACAGAATGTCTGCCATCACATTATCTGATCCACGAATAGCTCGCACAGAGAAATGAAAAGGTTGAAGAGCAATTGCATATCGAGTAGACCTCGAGCTCTTCAAATTCTTACTCTGTATAGCAGTAAGAGCTTTTTGGTCGGTTTCTACTATGAAATGTGCGCCTAGAAGGAATCTCTGTAGTTTGAGGATGGACCAAACCATAGCTAATAGCTCACGGTCTAAAACCGAATAATTCCTTTCTGCCGCATTAAGTTTTCTGGAAATATACATTACAGGATGCAGAGTTCCAGAGTACTCTTGCATTAGTGCCGCTCCAATCCCAGTGGATGAAGCGTCACTACGAAGAACGAATGTCTTATCTTTAGTGGGTAGCACTAAAATAGGTGGTGTTGAAAACAGTGTTTTAATCTTATCCAGAGAGCATTGGCATTCCTGAGACCAGTGGACCACATTAGGCGAACCTTTCTTTAGAAGTGTTGAGAGAGGTGCCATGATAGAGGATAGATTCTGAATGAATCTGCCATAAAATTGAATAAGACCTAACAGACTTCTCACCTGTTTTTTAGTCTTAGGGATTGAGATGTTAAGTATCTTACTAGTATTATGGTCCTCTGTCTTTAGGAAACCATGACCAACTCGGTGGCCTAGGAAAGAAATTTCGCTAAAACCAATATAGGCTTTAGAGGGTTTCGCTGTCAGGTTGTGCTCACGCAAAGTAGACAGCAATTCATCTAACCCTGAATAGTGATCTTCCCAAGTATCGCTGAAAAGACAGATGTCGTCTAGATATGCAATGACATCTGACCGATAAGATAGGATTCGGCGCATCATGCGTACGAATGTAGCTGGTGCGTTCATAAGACCGAAAGGCATAAAATTCCATTGGAACAAACCTCTAGGTGTTGAAAAAGCCGTGAGAGGTTTGGCGCGTTCAGATAAAGGAACTTGCCAATATCCTTTAGACAAATCAAGTTTAGTGAAAAAATGAGATTTGGAGAGTCGAGTAAGTAGCTCTTCCAGTAAAGGCATAGGTTCGGCATCGAACTTCGTTACTTGATTCAATTTTCGATAGTCAACGCAAAGACGTATGTTATTGTCTTTTTTACGAACAATAACCATCGGCGAAGAATATGCAGAGGTGGATGGTTCGATTATTTTCAAATCTATCATCTCATCCAACTCTTTCTCGACCTGTGCTTGAAAATGTATAGGTATAGGATAAGGTCTAACCCTAATAGGAGTATGGTCAGTTAGAACAATGTCATGTTCAATGACATGCGTTTGTCCAGGGATGTCAGTGAGTACATCCTGAAATGTTTGCAACATAGTTGAAACTTGTCGCTGTTCTCCTAGAGACAAATCAGGAGAGACAGTAACGTTCTTCCATGATTCACTAGAATGAAGTGGGATCATTGGAAGAGGAAGATTTACATCTGAAAAACTTGTTTCCTCATCCTGTATCACGGACAGTGATGAGTAATGACCATGTTGTACTGGAGAATTGTCCGTTGCTTGGAAAATGGGTTGCAAATAATCCGGACGTTCATGGAATTCAGTAAGCATATTGATGTGGAAGGTTTTATGCTTCCCATCAATATCGACAATATAGTCGACATCGGAAATTTTCGATATTATATCGTACGGACCTTTCCAAGAAATAAGTAATCTGTTTTCCCTACAAGGTAGTAATACAAATGCTTTGTCACCAGGACAAAGTTGTCGTAAGCATCTCTTCTTATTGGCAAATTGCCTTGCCTTCTGTTTCGCAAATTCAGAAGAAGAAGTTGCTAATTTGCATGCTTCGATAATTTTTTGTCTCAACGCGATGACATATTCGTAGGATGACTTTGTGTCATCGTCAATATTGTCAGATGTAATGAGATCGTGAAGCAACGACATAGGGCCACGCGGACGCGCGCCAAAGACGAGTTCAAAGGGAGAAAATCCTGTATGTTCATTGGGTACCTCTCTGTAAGCGAAGAGGGCCGCAGGTAAAACTCTCTCCCAGTCTTGAGGATGATCCTCAGTTATCTTCCCCAGTAAGTTTTTAAGTGTTCTATTAAGGCGTTCGACCATACCATTAGAAATTGGATGGTAGATACTACTTAAAGATCTATCTATCTGCAGAGTAGACATTACTTGAGACATGGTATCTGATATTAGTTGGGTGCCATGATCTGACAATATCTCTCCGGGGAACCCCAGACGAGAAAATATAAGCCAAAGAGCATCTGCAATATCAGCAGTAGTAATGCTCTTCAGAGGAATAGCCTCTGGCCAACGTGTGCACATATCAACACACGTCAAGATAAACTGATTTCCTCTGGCAGACTTGATCTTAAATGGACCAATTATGTCTATGGCCATTTTTTTGAAACGGCCGAATAGGAATGTCCGCCGCCTGAATGGGTGCAGCATGCCGTGGACCTTTGGATTTAACTTCCTGACATACTTTACAAGATCGACAATAAATCCGTATGTCCTTGTTTACCAATGGCCAAAAGAAAGCCGCAAGGACTCTTGACTTAGTACGGGAAAAACCCATGTGTCCAGCACACTGAGAGTCGTGAGCGTGCTGCAAAATTTTAACTCTCAAATTCTTGGGAACCAGGATTTGAGAATGACTTGACGTAATGGAGTCTTGAACCATACGTACAAGTACGCCATTCTTCTTTGTAATCCACGATTTACGACTTGTGTCTTTATTCGGATCACCTTTAGTTGCAAGAATGAAGAATTTCTTCAGAGTGGGATCATCTTCTTGCTGTTTTATAAACGAGTCACGAGAAATTACCAAGGGATTATCTTGGTTATGCACTTCATTATCTTCAGTAGATGAAGTTTGAGGCATATTAAGAGCGTGAGCTCTAGTGACTACAGCGTTAGCAATCTGCATGTTTTGCCTTTCCCACGTGGGAAATTTGTTGCGGAGTGCATTCCTTGACTCCATGAATGCGACCGATGATGAGGTCAGCGATCGGATTCGGAAGAAGACATGCGTGTACATCTCCTGTAAAGAAAGGAGTAGCAATCCTAATGATAGCAGTAGAGTATTTCTCTAATGTGCCGCCAAATGTTACACATTTGACTACTTGTCCAGTGGCACGGGAAGGATCTACGAGTGACTGCCTAACACCAATTGTGGTGCATCCAGAATCAAATAGCACAGAGACTGGATTGTTATTCACTAAACCCTTATGTAAGACAAGAGAACCTCTTCCATCATGCGCGACTGATGCCGGAAGAGCAGGAAGAGGATGGCCACAGCTTAAAGTAGACACTGTGGTTGGCTCAAATAACGTTTTGCATTGGGGGCACTGAGATGCTCTCCCAAAATCAAAAGCGGCACATGCCATATTACTAGCATCATTATTATCTTTACTCTGTTTATAGGCTTCATGGGACTCTTGTTGTGCAGAGTTTGCCTGATAATGTGGTTTATGTCTTTTGTATTGAGATCTACCTCGGTTATTATCACCTCTGTAGTTATTGTTACCTCTATTGTAACAACTTTTTGGGTTTGAGTCATAGTTCCCTTGGTTACCATTATCATATTCATTATAATGAGTATCTCTGTAATTATGATCTTGTTGACTCCAAGACGGATAACCCTGATAGTTTCTATAATTACTTCCTCTACGGAAATTCCTATAATTATGACCACCCCTGTGTCGAGAGCTATCAGGTCGTCTCCAGTTCTTTGAAGAAGAACCCTGAAATGATTGGTTACCTTGGTTTTGATAACTATTATGGTTACCTTTTTTATCAAATCTGTTTTGAGGTCCCTGAAATCTGTGTGAATAATTGGGATTGTATGGTGTTGCTGAAGCAACTGGCATACTCTCCTTAATCTTAGTGTTGCCAAAAGTCACGTCGGGGTGTGCAGTGACATATTGGGAACAATATTCTTCCATTTCCTTTAGAGATTTGGGTTTACGCTCATGTATAAATTCAAGGAAAGGTTTGTTCACACATGACATAATCTTATCTCTGAGCAACAAATCCATAAGTCCTTCATACGTTTTCTCTGTTTTGGAAAGCTCAATCCAACGACCAGCTGTGAGACGTGCCTTTGCAGTGAATTCTGAGAATTCTACACCCGTCTCAGGCACCATCGTTTTAAATAAAAGGCGATAGCCTTCCTCACTTAGCTGATATTTTTTTTATCAAAGCCGCCCTAATGACATCATAATTATCCTTATCTGCTTCTCCTACAAGGCATAATCTAGTCAAAGATTCACCTTTCAAGTTTTCTGATAATTGATTAGCGTATTGTGATTTATCCACATTATGTGTACGACAAGAACGTTCAAATCTATCCAGCCAGAATGTAATATCGTCACTGGACTGATTGAACGGTGGAACCTTAACCTTGTAAGTAGAAGGTTTACCATTACCACTAGATGCCTGATTAACATTACTCATACTTGTCAATCTCAATTTCTCCAACTCAAATTCATGTTCTCTTATTGCTTTTTTCTCTTCAGCATCTAATCTTTTTTGTTCAGCCTCCCTGTCTAATCTTTTTTGTTCAGCTTCCCTGTCTAATCTTTTTTGTTCCGCAGCAGCTTCTCTTTCTAATTTTTTTTGTTCAGCTTCAAATCTCCTTTGCTCTACCTGCATCTGCAATTTCCTTTGTTCAGCAGCAGCCTCAGCTTCTCTTTCTAATCTTTTCTCTTCTGCCATAGCTCTTCTCTCTTCTGCAGCTAATGCTTTGTCATATTGAGCAACAGCCCATTGTTCTAATTGTTGACCAGTCTTATCAAGGGCTTTCCCTTGTGTAATGAAGTATTCCAAAGTAGACATGATGTCTAACAATAATACTAATCACCTGAAATAATAATAATACCACAAGTTCTTAATGACTTGATTAATCAGTATACTATCCCAATATCTGTGGGTCACAAGCCTTTAATAAGGTCTTGTATAATAGTAATAATAATCAGGTACTGGTTTATACCATAATCCAAGTGCAGTGCACAGGCAATTGTGTCTTATGAAATATACCTATATAAAACATATGTCAACCAACAGAATACATAAAGTACAAATAGGACTGACAATACAAGAACGTTTGCAGAAATCAAAATAAATCAAATAGGGAAATCAATGAAAATAATCACTGAATCTGCAAAGAATAACAACACAAATGACGTCACAATATATGAATATAAATTGTGAATAGAACTGAAAGATAGAAAAGGTTAGACCAACAAATTACAAACAAATCAAAACAAAACTAAAGAACAAAGAAATATTACAAAAATAACAATAATTACAGTCTCCACAGCTAACACAAAAGCAACAGTTGTCGCAGCAAATTTTCAATCAAGAAAATTGCACCTATAGAAAACGCCCACAACGGACCCTCTATGACGTGGGATATTCTGTTGTGAGGACGCCGCCCAACCTTAAACACAACCCGCTGACATAGAAACTAACATACTATACAAACAAATAACATGTAAACATAAATATATATAAATTATGTGTATGATAGTATGTGTTGCAAAATAGGCTCAGTTTTACAGTAATGGCAAAGTTATTTTTATGAAAATAAACAAACTGCCACTTTATTCAATTAAACATTCTGGCCTTAAATATTAAAGTTCATATATAGAAAACAAGAAGATCCATCGATGAAAATAGGACTTCTTAGTTCACTAATACTGTCTTCCTGTTAATATTACAAGAATTGAACCAACTGTTCTGTGAAACTCTGTAATGTCTAATGTAAAAATGTCAACAACGCTGACCTACATACTGCATTCACTTGACAGGTCACGTGACGAAGTGTTGACAAATAGCAAACCAATACTGCAAGTGTGTCGTATCAGCCACAGGAAACGGTCTGGTATCGGTACTCTGTTGACTTCTGAACTTCTGCGAGGTCAAACCCAGAAAGCTGGTCCACCAGTTGATAAAGGTGATAAAGTTGGATTTTTATTCCCGTTAATGATATCCACCAAAAGATAGATATAAGTGGATGGAAGCAGACATCATCATCATCATCAGTTGATAAGATCTCTATGGTGTTGTTTGCTCCACTGTAGTGTATGGAATGTCAACTTGACCTACGCAGTGGTGTGTAGACATGGATTGAGTGTATAATGTGCGAATGATAATAAGGGTTCGTGGTGTTGACAAATGTTCTTTTCTCACACTCATGTATGGCTGGAAGTCATCGACACCAACGACTGTGTACCTTTACTAAAGTTTAATTGGACGTACACACTCGACAGCACAGATAGTGACAAATCACAGGTTGGCATAATACATCATGGTACAGTGGATAACTGGTCTTGCAATGTTACATGGGCACTCATGTAGAATAATTGTATAATGGACTGTCAGTAGCCAAGCACTCAGTATCGCCCATACATATATATCATCTGACTTCACTGACTGAGCACGTCAGCTTATAAACAATATTTCAGATGGCTTCTAAACCTAATCTCGTCTAGCGACGATTCTTCAACATAATGTTCAGCACATATTTTTCCATATAATAATATTGAACCGCTAGCAATGGGTTCTCATGTGTAGCAGTGATCTCTGGACTAATCAAGCGATAATACGGGCATCCCTTTTCTCTTCTTGAAAGTCACTACATGTTTTTGGTTCCAAGATGGCTTCACTCGTGAGCTGTCACTCACGTTTGGATACAGATAATGAATCTGTCCTAAAGTTAGTCATTCATAAAACATTTCATTGCTCTGTAGATTTGATCATTAACAATTGACTGCAATCTACAGGATATAGTGCTGCTATGAATCGAAGTCTTTTCATCGAGTCAAATATATTCTCTTAGACATTCAAATCGTAACTATCGAAAATGGTGGCTTCGATCGAGAGTTCATAAGAGTGTCTATTATTACCTTGGCATCAGAAATATGCCTCTGCCATTCCTTGGCAATACGAATAAACACTGGGGTAAAGCATACACGATAGGTCTAGACGACTATCACTTCCCCCACAAATACTGAGATCACTTTTTCCCCGGCTACACACCGACATAGAAGACACAGTCCCTATCGGGACGAAGCCAAATCACACCACTCTCTAGCGACACATCCGCCGAATAGCCTTTGACCTCTCTAGAGACAACAGAACATATAGTTCGACTTAGATATGTAAAGATATACAGATATAAGACAGACTCGTCCTACTCAGACAAACAATACACATAAATTCAGGCCATAGATATTCTGAAGCAAGAACAATCTATTATTACCCAAACAACGAATAAATCGCAGAGAACTGGATTTATCCGCGGAGTTTGATCGAAGAGACGGCACAACTTTCAAGGGAAGTAACTCAATAATGACTTTCCCTTAAGCACTAAAAAATTACCTATATATAATATTGTAAGATATCAAAGACTGCACGTAACACATAGCACTGCGCTTAGCTTTAATGATAGGTGCCATCACATCTGATGAAGCATCAAACCAGTCATTTGACTTGGCCGTTTTCTTACCAAAGGTGGCAAGTGCAGTACTTTGAATTGTGTTCCGTAGATGCTCCCAGTTCTCTGTAATAGTATTACCATGCTGAGGGCTACTGAGCACTTTCTTGAAGGTCGCAGTAAATTGAGTGATCATGACAGGGTCTGACATCTTGCTGGTATCAATGCGTGGTTTCCCTTCATGTCTGACACAGTAGAGTTTTCTTGGTTGTGCTCTGATTTTGCAGCAAACCAAGGAGTGATCTGTATCACAGTCTGCACTATGGTACGAGCGTGTGGAGAGCACAGACCTGAGAAGTGGCCTTCTGACGAGAATCAGGTCCAGTTGGTGCCAGTGCTTGGATCGTGGGTGTATCCATGACACCTTATGCTGGGGTTTTGTCTGAAAGTAGGTGTTGGTCACGCAGAGGTCATGGTGGACACACAACTCTAAGAGCCGTTGTCCATTTTCATTCATCTTGCCAATACCAAACCTGCCCAGACATGAAGGCCATGAAACATTATCGGCACCCACTCTAGCGTTAAAGTCACCAAGGAGAACAAGCTGTTCTTGCCTAGGTATGCTTTTGATGACTGCTGCTAGATTCTCGTAGAACTCATCTTTAGCTTCTGAGGCAGAGTACAGAGTAGGAGCATACACACTGACAAGGGTGATGGGACCTGTGCTAGTTTGCAGGCGAAGCGTTAACAGACGTTCTGATCCATTCTCGCCTGGTTCAACCATTTTAGTTAGCGATTTTTTGACCGCAAAACCTACTCCGTGTTCTCTAGCTTTATCAAGATCTTTCCCTTGCCAATAAAATGTGTAGTCCTTCTCGCTCACCGTTCCAGAGCCAGCCAGGCGCGTTTCCTGAAGTGCAACTATATCCACCTGAAGTCGTTTAAGCTCATCATTAATTATGGCTGTCTTCCTTACATCGTTTACGTCCTGTAGATTTTCGGATAGTCCAGTCAACATAGTTCGGACATTCCAGCATCCCAATCTGAGAGTTTGCTTATTCTTATTATTCTGATAATTGCTTGGTGCAAAATTTTCTGTCCACCGTTCTGGTTTGACCCTAATCCCCATGCACCCAATGGGGAAAGCAGACAGTGGCGGGACAACACCTTATTGACTGAGGGCTGCCCAGCATGAAGCGGGCGGTAGCTGTCCAGTGAGATCCTAGAACCTCTCCCACTGTCGGAAGTAGGCCTTGGCGCCATGCCCTACGCCAATTGGGCAAATGCTTATAACCGGTAACTGCTACTTCCCGTGTTTTGCCGACACCTATACGGTGAAGCTGGAGTGTCCTCTCCAGGGCGCGAGCTTGGGCACAGTTATATGGAGATCAAGCTGTTGCCCATGCAGCATGTTCCCCCTCTCCACACAGCTGGTAGATCCAAAGGAACGGCAGTAGCCGATACAGTTTGGCACCAGCCACGTCGCAGGAGTTGCCAGAATAATGTCGAATCGACATTAGACTGCCTTAGGGACTCCGACTCCGGATTTATCCTCAGGGTTTACGTCCGAAGCCAATTCCATAAATGGATATTCCCGCAAGGCAGCGGTGGTTTGAATTCAGAGTTCCTTCTCTTAGATAAGCTACCAACGAAGGATCACGAGCCCTATCTGCCCGAAGCTGCTGGTTTTAAGGCGCCAGTCGCTCGCCTTTGCCCCTTCTCCCGTCAGTTAAAACAGTTCCGCCGGGCTCAAACTGAGCCACACGTGAAGGCCGGGAGCTGGACTTGGTTGTCAGAGGGTGCTTGAGGCGCGTGCCATTGAAGTATTTTATCTGTAGTGAGAGCTTACCCTCACTACAACTCCCGGCTGTAACAACCTTTGGAACCCCTATCGCTCGTCTATTTTCGCCAGCCCTTTCGGCAGCTTCCGTAATGCTTGCTCTATTTATGAACAAGTGGCTAACCGCACGGCAAAAATAGTGCCGTGACAATTATCATCTTGGGCTATTTCTGATGATAAGACATCATTTGCCAACAAAAGCGCGTGAATAAAACTAGTAAGAACATTAACTCACAGCATGCTCACGAGGCGAATTCACGCGTCATACGGTTTCCTCCCTTGTATAACTGATTTCCCTCAATCTCAGTCCAAGGACAGGAGGCAATAAAGTGTACCTTCCACACCCCGATTATTACACAAAGTAGAGATCTACTTGTAGGCCTGATATCTTTCCCTCATATTTTTAATTTGTTTCTTCAGAAGTTTTGTCTGGTATTGCCGAGGCGCACACCGTTCAACCTAGGTACACGGTCCATTGGTTATATTAGGGTGTATAACCAAATATAAGGTACCTGGTCCTGAACTATTTCCCCCTTGTATACAAGCTGTCTACTCTCTTCTGTATCTCTCTCTCGTTTGAAGATAACGTTCGTTCTTTCTATCTGATTCTGCTATTGAGTTAGGGAGGGCAGAGAAAAACACAGGTAGTCCCCACACATTCAATAACAGACTGTTCTATGCCACCCTAATTTGTTTATACTCGAATTATTGTCTTATTTACAGTATGAGCCGCGGTAGCATAGTGGTTAGTGCACTGGCTTCCTAGCTCAGTGGTGTATGGTTCGATCCCCAGATGAGGTGGGATTTGTTTAGGCCGCAAACGGCTCCTGGGTCGACCCAGCCCCAGCTGGGTACCAGAGCAACTCTGGGAAGGTTAAGGCGGCCTGCGTGATGCTGACCACATCACCCTGAGTGTGCCGATGGTCAAGAAAATATGGGCCTAACACCATATTCCCAATATGCCTCAATGGGCGTGTAACGGGATCCTTTACCTTTACCTTTTTACAGTATGAATGTTTGATTTGCTTATTTGTTTGTTTGTTTGTTTTTTTTCCTTGCTTTTGTTGTTGTTTTTTTTTTCTTTTCATTACTTTCTTGTTCCTTTAAAAAAAAAAACATAATTTTTATTATGATTGGATACTCTAAATGTATACTGTTATATTATCTTTAAAATGTTGCATGCATTTAAATTAATTTTGGATCCTCGCCGGTGCTACGGAGTTCGTGCACTGTGCTGAGATCCTTCTTGTGTGACCAAAGGAAGGAGCTCGGAGCACTGATGGAGTTGTCCACGTGCAATGACGATGGTCTTTAAAACCAAATAAAACTGAACCAAATTAATGCTTAAAGTAACATCTGGGAATGAAGGGATGTAGCATGCAAGATAAGTGAGAATGGAAGGGCAGAATGTTAGACGGGCCTGCGTGTCCAATGTTTAACCCTTTGAAAGTAAAGCTGATTCATTCGTTCGTTCTCTCTTTCTCTCTCTTTCTCTCTCTCTCTCTCTCTCTCTCTCTCTCTCTCTCTCTCTCTCTCTCTCTCTCTTTGTGTATGTTTCTGCATTCACAAAATACGTTTTCCTCAGCTTCTCTCTTCCCTCTCCCACTCTCCCAATACTTAGTGAAGTACATACACAAATAATTAAAATGGTGAAAGCAAATTTAACCAGCTTGTAACAGCAGTGTTACCGGATCCCGCAAGGGAAGCAAAGAATAGCAAAACTGTAACCTACCACGCAGGTCGTAAGAGGCGACTAAGGAGCATGGGATTTGGCTACCCCATCCCGAAGACAAATTTTTAGCCACAAACAACTTCAACAAAACAATTTGGACCAAAGAAAATAATTTAATTCAGCTATCCAAGACAGAAGAAGGACCTCTCATAAGGAGGCCAATGATGCGATCCAGAAGACACCAAAAGGAGTCTGGGTTGTTTCTTCTTCTGGGATCCTTAGCCCCTGGCTGACAAAGCAGTCAATGGCTATCACGACTAATGCCGTCTTGTAAAGCAGCAACAAATTGTCTCCATTTTGCTTGGTCAGTAGACATCCTTTGTGCCGTGCCCCAACTCTGGTTCATGCTTTGCATCTCAGCCTCCACTGTTCTCCGCCAGGTTGTCTTTGGTCTGCTTCTCTTTCGCCGTCCTTCTGGAGTCCACAGCAAAGTAGTTCTGGTGATGATGACAACGTTGTTTACTCACCTTTTTTTCTTCCACGAAAAACGCCAGAATCAGCACTTTGAATGATCGTACATTAAACGAACGAGGTAAAAAAAGATCAGAATCTTCAACACAAATGTCAAGTCATCCTATTGTATGGCTCTGCAACGTGGAGACAACAAAAAGGTAAAGGTAAAGGATCCCGTTACACACCCATTGAGGCATATTGGGAATATGGTGTTAGGCCCATATTTTCTTGACCGTCGGCACACTAGGGGTGATGTGGTCAGTATCACGCCGGTCGCCTTAACCTTCCCAGAGTTGCTCTGGTACCCATTTGGGGCTGGGTCAACTCAGGAGTCGTTTGCGGCCTAAAAAAATCCCACCTCATCTGGGGATCGAACCATAGACCACTGCGCTAGGAAGCCACTGCACTAATCACTATGCTACCGCGGCTCCCAGACATCAAAAGCAATAACCAAAAAAGCTACAGACTTTCATATATTGTTGCTTGCCTATGATTGAAGGATTGAAGTGGTATGACAAGATCCCCACTGTGGTAACTGATGACAAGAATCAGCCACGGGCCAATGGAACAAGAGAGAAGAAAACGCTGGAGTTTGATAGAATACACATTGAGGAAACATGTCAGTAGCATTACAAGGTAGTTCTCGTTATTGAATACCCTGAGTAAGAGAGGCAGACGGAAGGACACATGGAGAAGAGAGATGGAGAGACATGAAAAGGATTAAGAAGACATTCCCCCCCCCCCACTCAGGAGCATAGGTCATCAACAAATATACACGAAACGTTCCTGCCCCGTGCGTGCCATCCGCTCAAAATCCCTCCATGCCTTCCTCATCCCCTTTACATCTATGTTTATTTCCCACATGTTTTTGTGTTTCCACCTCCCTGTGGAGAACGGCCCTCAACAAACGCTCCATAAAACTACCAAAAAATAAAAGAAGCAACAAATAAATGCTTTGTTTATACCAGCATCTTTTGGGTTACCAACAAATACACTTCCTCTTCTTCTTTAGTCCTTGGCACTGACAGACAAAACAATCAGTATTCATCATGCCTGGTGGCATCTTGCAAGGAAGCAGCAAATGATCTCCACTTTGCTCAGTCGGCAGCCATTGTTAAGGAATAAACTTAATATGTTATAGTATATTGCCACACGCAGGCATACAGACATTGTTATTTGAGGAGATATGTATATTAGTGGTGTGACCGTGGATCGTATTAGAAGGTTCGGACCACTGCCCTTTCAGTAAATAGTATGTAGTAAGGTAAATGTGACAAACGTCCTTCTCTCGGACTGACAAAAATATTTTCTCATACTCTGTTGATTCAAACGAATTCACCCGAGTAATAGCAGTGAAGATGTCAAAGGTCGAACTTTATTAACAAGGTTAGCAGTCTTTCATAACAACAGCTTCTTCAGCAACAAAAGTATTCAATATTCAAAACTGCAATTTCTTGTCTTCTTACTACTTGCTTTAAATGTCATATAATTCTTCAGGTAGAAACTTCTTGTCTCTCTTCTGTACTGATTGTATATTTTTAAGTTTCTTTTCATATGTTTCTTGGTATATCTCACTAAGAGAAAACTGGCCTTACCGCCAGGGCTGTCATTTTACCAAGACTATTTCTATTGTTCTTCTTTGCTCTGACCTTGTCTGCTGAGCTACACATGCTAGTTATAGATCAAAAATGTCAACGTACCTGGTTTTGTTTCTTCATTGAAATACAGTTTTTCCTATCACAACCACTTTTGTCCTCAGAATAAATACTAACACAAAAATACTGTCGTACACCAATTTATGATAAGTAATGTACTGAGCGGTTTCTATCACTCTTTAACTCACAGCACATTCTTGCTGACCACCTACGCTGAGCATGTTTTTCTCACACAAGTCTTACGCTGAGCGCGTTCCAAATCTAACTTTAACACTTGGGAGAAAACCCTTTTCTCTTCCTACGCGTCGCGCGTCTCAATATCAACTGCCAAAATCCCGTTCTAACATTCTTTTTTCCCCCCTAAACTGTGTTCACGCATCTCGACTTTCCCGTGCATACTTTTTTTTCTCAACTCACTAAAATCCGCAAGGGACCCAATCCTACATTATCTCCCTTTGCTGTTTTTAACTGCACACCATACCCTCTTCTTTAAAAGCTTACTACTAACTCCTCATATGCTAATTTACTAAACCATAACTGATAACCCACTACATCTGCTTAACCCAAATCCAACACTTTTATCCACCAACCGAAATATGTGGAGTTTCCTCCCTTTTCTCAAAGCATCCCTTCACTCATTTTATCTCCCTTCAACTAAGACAAATAGTCTATATCTACACCCATTCATATTTCCTAAACCATTTTTCTACACTCTTTCGCTCTATCAAAACCAAACCACCGTTCACATATCTTCCCCCATTTAAAAAAAAATTTCTCGCGCAGAGAAAATTTCCCGAAAAATCTCCACTCACTCTCTTCCTTCTCTCTTCTATTACGAACTCCGTCCCTCTCTTCATCAACATCTGTCCCTATGAGACCCGCCATTCTCCACTTCTAATCAACCTCACTCATCTCCCTGTCTACCATTTCCATTTCATAGTATACATTTTCTATCATGGAACTGTTTTCATATTATACATTTTATTGTTCCTTTTTTTTCCACTTTCTAACTTAGTACACCTTATCTTTTGTTCCTTTTCTACTCTTACTAATCCTTTCTAACTTCATTAGCCATTTCCCATCTTTTTATATCTACTCCCAAGTTTATTATCCCTGTAGCGAGAGGTATATATATATATATATATATATATATATATATATATATATATATATATATATATATATATATATATATATATATATATATTATATATATATATATATATATATATATATATATATATATATATATATATATATGTAGTGATAGTATTGACAGAAGTAGGGTTCTCTCCTGAACAATGGTGAAGTCCCAGTGTCTAGGGTTCACTGGTCTCACTCTCACAAGAAGATCAATGCTGTGAATAATCTGTAGCAAGGATTAGGTATAGACAAGCAGATTATACTGGTGCCCTCTCACTTTTTGATCTCCTATGATGTACTTATTTAACTATGAAAATAGAACTGTAACTCCTTTGAATAAAAGTAATTAACAACTCAAGTGTCTTACAATTCAATTAATTTATTATCTACACTATGTACTATTGTGATGATGGGTGAATGTTGAGGCAATAGTGATTATGGTAGAGTATGTACATTCCAATCTATTTGTAAGTAAATACAAAAGAACAAGGATCGACTTTGGATCTATTAATTAACAAGTTCCTTTACACTAGATCTTGTCCACCAGGAATGTTCACTGTCCTTCTGTATTTATTTTAATAATGAATAATTAAAGTTTATCTGTCTCTCCTATCGTTTCAGCTCAAGTTCATCATTTAAAACATTCTATTGACAGTAGTAGCTGGTCTCACATTGGTTTCTAGGTACATGGGACTTAACTCTGGTCCAAGTCAGTAACTCTGGTACAGGTCGGTTGCACTGTACTAACACACTGACAGTCTGTTCTGCACAAACTCCCAAACAGTAAGGGGAATGACAGTAATAGGCTCCTTCTATCTCTGGGCTTCACATATAGCAGGATATAAGGACCTCAGACTTCAGAACATGATAACACTTGTGATGGTGCACTAGGATCCTGAAACAATGAATATGTGTCCAGTGGTTGCTTATGATGCTTGTTATCTCTACTGTGTGCTGAGATGAGAATGTTTTATTCAGATGCTGTGTGTACAATGAATGATAAATGGCTCTGTATGATACAGAGTAGGGAGACAGATTGGTGTCTACTGCAAAACATTTCCAATCAAATAATAAACAATCAATATGAAACTATGAACCCTGATGCAGCCTTTGCCTTTCTCACTCTCATGCCAAGTCATAGTTGGTCCTTTTATGGTAGTTAGTAACATAGTACTAATAAACCCTACTGGATATGCTTATGGTTAGCAATGACTGCTGTGGGTAGTTTTAAAAGGCTTGACAAGCTTTAGCCATCCTATTCACACAATCAATATGTTTGGTATATTCACAAGCCTATTAATTCCTGAAATAAAATGTGCATTATTCACATAAATACTTATGATAGTCCTACATAACCTCTAAGAATCTTTCTCCAACACAGAATTACACTTTTAGTGAGGATTCCTGCCCTGCATAGTCAAAAATGGCTTGGCAATGACAGTGTTCTACTCTGCTTCTTCTGGCTGGGCTTAACAAGGTTGTGTGTGATAAATGAATTTTGAAACTGCCACCCTTATATACTAATGGATCGTACGTCAGAGGGGGTCGTATCTGATTGGCCCAAAATAATTCCAGAAAATGCCTTCTTTGGGCTCATTGTGTGTAACCCTGCAATTTATTAAGGCATATATATCTTAAATGGCCTAGGTTTTTACTGTCTGGTCAACATCCTTCGAAATCCCTTATGACAAGCTTCAAATCCATTCCCTGTTATTGGCTTTCCATGTGGGCATGCAGTCTGAATAAATTTATTTAGATAATTACTAGGCCTAACCATCGAAAGTGGCCGTCTCACAAACTAGCCGATATTTCAGTAGGTACATCCTACTTACCAATTTCCTTTTAGATATCCAGGTATGAACATTCCCACCAGCGAACTCTGTTATTATTCTTGTATAACGACACTTCCCAAAGTCGTCCTTTAAGAATTTCCATCCGTCCCAATGCACAAATTGCTTCGCCATTATTAAAATCTAGCCTTTCCTCTCCTTCTCTTGCGATGTATAGACTGCGCATGCGTGTGCTGGTAATATTGTCGCTCGCGATTAACTCTTTGGCGAAGGCAGTGTGTATACATAATACAATCTAACTAAGCGTATTTATCCATTATGCTACAATCCCCTCTACGCGAATTATCTTGAAATTATGCCTATCTGATTAATCGTTCTACTTAGTTGCATATTTTTCCTCCTTGTGCATTTACTTTTTCTTACTATCCATGTCGTTTCTTTCCCTTAATCTATGGCTTCCCTGCCTCTTTCCTCTTCAAACTTCACCACTGCAGTAGTCCATCGTTCGGACCTACTCAGCTCACTTTTATGTTTAGTGTAGAACGATTGCATCTAGTTTCCAAACAACTAGACTCCTGCTGCAATTTTTCTACTCTTCTCTTCCTCTCCCCCATCTCCTCTACCTCTCGTCCCCTCCCTGGAACTGTGCTCTCCAATTTCTCCATTATACTGTTTATCTCTAATATTTCTCCTTATCATTGCCGTCTTCTTCAACGGTTTCTCAATATCCCCATTGTCATTTATCTCTATACTCTCCATATCTCTGCCGTCCTCTTCTACGGCTTCACCAAAATCTCAGTCTCAATATTTCTCCATATTTCCAATTTGTCCATATTTCTGCCGTCCTGCTCCACGGCTTCTCACAATCTTATATTTCCCTTATTTCTCCGTATTTCTCCCAGAAAAACCCATAATACTGCCGTCCTTTTCAATGGTTTCTTCAAAATCTTCTCCATATTACTGCGTCATTCTCCCTACTTCATATTGCTCCATAATTGCCGTCTTACTCTACGACTCCTCAAAATCTGTACATCCATATTTCTCCACATTTCAACATAATCCTCCATGTTTCTGCCGTGTTCTGCTCTACGGCTTCTCCAACCTCTATCTCCACTGTTCCTGCCGTCGTCACCACGGCTTTCCAACTATAGTCTGCCATTCTCCTATGACCTCTACTTCTTACCTCTCCTTTACTCGTCTCCTCTACTGCAGTACCCTATTGGTCAGGTGTACTCAGTTTACTTCTTAAGTGCGGTATGGACCAATCATACTTGTCTTTTTAAGACTAGCAATTGCCGCCATCTTGTTTATACCTCTTAATATGCTATGCCTCTCCTCTCATAGCTTCCTGCTACTCTCTCCCATTCTCCTTACTTATTCACCATATCCAGAAACTTCATCATCATGGCCTCTCTACTTTTAAGCGCCTCTAACGCTATCTGTTTATCCATATCTTGCGTCTCCTCAACTCGTCTAACCTCGTTAACATTTTGTTTCCTCTCTGCCTCTCCATCTCTCGTCTCTCCAGAATTTCTCTCAATCTCTCTACTCCTTACTCCTTCCACAGTTTGCATTGATTTTTCTCTATGTTCAATTTCTTCCTTTTTCGTGCTCCCTGAGTTTCTTTCAGGTTCTGTGTCGCTACCTCGACCTTTACTTATATCTTCTCCATCCTTATTTCTCGTCTTTGACTCCTCTCTACTACTAGATCGGTATCTCCTTCGATCCTTAGTAGTTTTTTTAGTTCTACTACTGTTTCTATAAGCTTCTCGTCTCTTGGATCGGTAATCCCTTCGATCCGTATCTCTTCTCTCTTCTTCCTTTCTGCCTCTTTCTCTACTATTATCTGTCCTATTCTCCTCGCTCTCTCTAGTCCTGAATCGGTATTCTCCTCGATTCGTATGTCTCCTATTACTAGCCTCTCGGCTCTTGGATTGGTATTCTCTTCGACCCGTATCCCTCCGTGCCTCCATAGTATCTCTACTCTTAGATCGGTATTCCCTTCGATCTGTACTTCTATTCCCTTCATGTTTCTCAACTTCTTCCTCTTTCTGCTTCGCCTTCTCTATGGCTTCCCTTCTATCATCACCTGCCCAAGGTGCTGTGACATCTTCCTTTTTATCCGATGCATCTCTATTCATTTCCTGTCTCTTTTCTAACTCTTCCAACTTCTTCTCTAAATCTGCGCAAAGTGCAGTTAACTCTTCTATTTTTGTTCTGTCATTATTTCTTTCTTCCTCTTTGTTCTTCCTCGACCTTCCATGGTCTACACTGTCCGTTCCCTTGGTCTTTCTATCTTGTCCCTTTTGTACTTTTCTATAATTACGTTTCTCCTTTTCCAATTCTTCAAATTTCCTGTCAATATACTGCAAAATTGTCTTTATATCTTCCTTATTCTCCGCTGTGCCACTATTCCTCACTTTATTCTTCCTTCTATATCTGACTTCTTCTACATGTCTTAACTTTGCTAGACACTTTCTGTAATCCTCTGAATCGTCTGATGATGACGACCGCTGTCTCTTCCTCCCTCTTATATTCTCTTCCTCCATCTCTTCCTGCGTATCTGAATCTTTAGCTGATGTGTCCTCTATCTGCTGTGTTTGACTTGTACCACTTTGTTGTTTAGTCTCTATCTGTTGCTCCATTTGTTTTAATAGCTGCTGCTCCTGTGCTCTGTTTCTTTGTTCTGTAGCTCTCGTATGTTTGTACGGTGCATCTATTCCTGTTACGACAATATTCCATTGTTTCCTTATTCCTGTCGTATCTTCTAGAATCTCATTGTACTGTTTACTCTCTGTATCCTGCCATACTTGTATCCTGTCTTCCTCTGGCCTATATGTGCCCATCTCCTCTTGTTCGCTGTTTAAGATTTGGGGGGTTGGGGTTAACCGATCAGATGTTGTTCCCGGTTCTGCATGGACTTGTGCTCTAGTAACAATCTGTTCTCGCGCTAGTGTTGGTCTACCGCCGTCGCTATCTATGATCTCACATGAAAAAATATCTATTTCCTCGTCACTCTTAGTCATTTGGACTACCCAGTTGTCTCCTCTCGTAGTTACACCCCAGTCAATGTCCTTCGGTTTTATACCTTTACCTATTCCTGATCTTTTCTGTGTCCTATTGTTTGTAGCCTGTTTTTGTGAACTCCGTGTTGTGTTGCTGGGCGTCTGTATTTTTTTTCCCTCTCTCTCTCTCTCCTGGCATTTTAACAAAATGAGCTGTCCTCTTTGTAGGATCTTTCTGGGGAATAACGATTGGGTCATTTTCCTGTTTCCGGAGGCGTTGTAATGTACCCTTTTAATTTGCCTTCCTTTTCCAATCTGGTATGTGGTCTGTGAGAGCCTTTCTAACACCTTCCATCCGGTGTCCCATTTGTCTTTGAACTTGCCTGTTCTTACTTGCACCTTGTAGCACACTATATCTCCTGGATTGAACACTTGTAGTGTCGCGTTTTTATTCGCATTATTCCGTCTCTTCTCTGCTGCTACTTCCGTGTTTCTGACTGCCATTTTGTGTGCTATATGCTTATGCATCATTTAATTCTCCTTATGACTTTCACCGTAGTATTTCCTTCTAGGTGTCAACAGCGTGTCCATTGGTAGTACGGGTTCTCTGCCATATAGCATGTAGAAAGGCGCTAATTTGGTGGAGTCGTTCGTGTTAGACCGGATTGCTTGTAGTGCATGTGAAAGATGCACATCCCAATCGCCACCTCTGTCATGTATGTACTTCGCTATTATATTATGTATTGTGGCATGGAGGCGTTCGTTTTTCCCGTTACTCTGAGGATGATATGGAGAGGTTTTGATAAGTTGTATATTCATCTCCCTGAGGAAACTTTGAAACTCATTCCCTGTAAACTGTTTCCCGTTGTCCGTGACAATAGTGTACGGGCAACCATGTCGAGGTATAAAGTATGTCATCATTATATTCACCACGGTTTTTCCTTTCGCTTCCCTCACTGCATAGCACTCTGGCCAGTTGGACAACATGTCTACAATATGGATAATGTACTCACATCCCGACTGTGTCCTGGGATATGGTCCTGAGATGTCAATACTGACTTTCTCCATGGTGTATTTGGGAATATCCATCCTTTGTATAGGGCACTTAACTTCAGCCATATTTCTTGTCTTGCATGTTAAACATCTTTGCACATATTGTATAACATCCTTTCATAGCGTCGGCCAATAATACCGTGCTTTAATTGCTTCTAGCGTTTTATCCCTTCCAAAATGGCCGTTATTATCATGTAACTCCTCCAACACCCTCTTAACCAGGTGGCTAGGAATGTATTTTTTGGAACTCCATCCCCTTTTGGATCTACGAACTCCACTATTTTATCATGTTCATTAATGATAAAATGTCTTGCTTCCCTAGTTCTTTGTTCAATTTTCTTCCTAAGATTGATTAATGTGGAATCCTTTGCTTGTTCTGTGAGGAGGTCAAACCCTTCGATGATATCCATTTGTTCTATTCCCTCTTCTCCCAGTTCCGCATCCATCTGTTGTCTGTTGCGATTCGAGTTTATGACACTTATTTGTCTGAAGTGTTCGCTAATATCCGGTGTTACATCTTGTTCTGATTTTTCTGGACCATCGTTGTATGGTATACGGGATAAAAGGTCTGCACAAGAGTTATCTTTTCCTTTTATATATTCGATGGTCACGTCGAAGTTCTGTAGATTTAACGCCCAGGTTTGCAACTTCCGGGGTTGTTCCGACACTTTGGTGAGCCATGTGCGCAATGGTTGTGGTCTGTCCTGACTATAAAGGAAGTTCCTCTCAGATAATAGTCTAATTTTTGTATGGCATAGTATATTGCAAATGCTTCTCTCTCAATAGCGGCCCATTTCATCTGAGATTTGTTGAACTTATGGGAGAGAAATACAATAGGTTTCTCGTTCCCAACGTTAGGCATCATCTGTGGTTCTCCATCTTCTGCAGGCTGAACCAAACACGCTCCCAACGCTGTACCAGAAGCGTCTGTGTATAAGATGAATGTCTTATCCGGATCTGGGTGTGCCAAAAACGGGAGTTCTGTTAAGGCTTGTTTGAGATATTCAAAAGCCCTCTGGCATTCCTCTGTCCACTTGAATCGGGCATATTTCTTCACTAAGTTGATTAGAGGTTCTGCCGCTCGTGTAAAGTTAATCACGTGTTTCTTAAAATATCCACACGTTCCTAAGAACCCACGTACTTGTCTGGCATTCTCTGGTGGAGGCATCTCCCTAATGGCCTTGACTTTGTCTTTGTCCGGTCTGATTCCATCCTTGTTTATCAGAAAACCTAGATACTTGGTTTCACGTTGAAGGAAATTACATTTAGTCAATTTCAATTTGACTTTATGACTTCTTAATCTGTCGAAGACTTTCTCCACGTGTTGTAGGTGATTCTGAACTGATCCTGACGTGTGTACAAGGATATCGTCGATGTATGCCATGGCAAAATTCTGCATCCCACTAAGGACTTCGTCCATTAGCGCCATATAAGTTGCGGGACTACTTTTGAGCCCAAATGGCATAACATTCCAAGCGAACGTTCCCACATGCGTACAGAACGTGCTTTTCTTCTTAGCTTCTTCCGTCAATGGTATACACCAGAAACCAGATCTGGCTTTCAGGGTAGTGAACCATTCTGACTTTCCCAATAGCGATAGAATGTCGTCTATTCTATGGATGGGGTGTGTTACGGTCTTAGTGATGCTGTTCAACGCTCTGTAGTCGCAGCAAAATCTGTGACCACCGTCCTTCTTTGTAACTATCACTATAGGGGACGCCCATTCTGACCGCGATCTCTGTATGACCCCAGCGTCTAACATCTCCTGTATTGCCTTCTCCACTATTTGTCCAGTTTTCAACTGAGTCCTGTATGGTTTCTTGTTTACAACATTTCCTGGCTCTGTCTCGATGTCCATTTGTATCGTCTGCGTCCTTCCTAACTCCCTGTTGGTGAGAGCAAACATGTCATGATTATGCAATATAAAATTCCGAAGCATTTTGTCATGTTGGGGATGTACTTTGATCTGCTTCTGTATTTCTCTTATTCTGTCCTGGAATTTTTCCCGACTATTGTCTCTGACCTGTGAATATTGATCTGGTGTCCATGATTTTCTTTCTCCTGTTTGTTTTTCCCGGTATGGTGCATCTGCACTATTTCCGTATACTGCGCTTACCACGTGGTTTCTCGTTGCTATTCCCCATTGTTGGCTTTTTATGTTCCTAACTGTTTGTGGTTTTGGATTTTGTCTCTGATGCGCGTCGTTATTTTTTATCGTTTCTTGTATTTGGTGCTTTTCTTGGTGTTCAATATTTCCTTCCTGACCTTCCATCAGTCGTACCCTTCCTAATACAAATCCTCTTTTATTCTAACTGTTCTTCCCGTGGTGTTTATAATCATCGATGGAAATTGTTGTTTTTTTCCAATTTGCACTATTCCTTCTACCATTTCTAGTCCGGGTTCATCTAGTATATCTCCATCTTCCCAGTCAAGTGTTAAGACTGTTTGTACTTGGTTGAAATGTGGGGACCTTTTCAACTTGCCTTGAAGAATACCGACTTCATTCGGTCGCAGCGTAACTGTTGTTCTGTTTCGGATTATGGACGCTATGTATATGTCGTCCTGTAATCTGATGTATTCGCCATTTATCTTCAATTGGTGAGTATCAAAATGTAATTGAGCCCAATGTTTTAGCAGAAAATCACGTCCTAGTATGATATTTCTCGTCATACCCTTCACTATGGTGAACGTGTGTTCCATGATCATATTTCCAATTCTCATTTGTACCATAGCTGTTCCCATCACTTTCAGGTTTTCTCCTGACACCGTGGTTAGTGTATTTTGTGACTTTCTGTATTGAGCTATGCCTCGTATCTGTTTATAAAGTCCAAACCTGATAAGGCTTACAGTAGCTCTTGAGTCTACCAATGCTCTATATCTCCTTCCGTGTATTTCGACAATACACGAACAAGGGTCTGGTTTATGCGCCAGCTCGATTGCTGTTGCTACTTGTCTTCTTTTAGGGTCACGGTGTTTACTTTCTTGTTTTTCAATTTCATTTATTTCTCTTTCCTTGACTTTTCCTCCTTTCCACCAATGGCCATGTGATTTTCTACCACTGGATGTATTTTCATGTATATCTGTGTTCATCCGCAGTTGTTTTCCACTACGATCGATATACTGTTTGTTTCTTCCCTCGTCGTCACTTCTCCAACTCCCGTATCGTAGCTGTCTGTGTTGATGAGACTTTCTACTACTACCCTTTCTCACGTTGGTCTCTCTCAGTGAGTGGGTCTGGTGTTTCCCTGAGTGTAAGTATATGTGTGTCGGACTCTGTCACGAATGTTTGTGACGTCCGGGTTGTGTTTGTAATTATATTGAGTATTGTTGGGACCAGTTAATTGAGCACAGTTACCGGACAAGGCTTCTGTGTGTCTAGTGCGTGTCGGATTACCGGTCTCAACTCTTCGTACTGAGTGCTGCGGCTGTAGTGGCCTGTAATTACACTCAAATTGTTTATGTCCTAGTCTATTGCAAGTATAACACACGACTGGCTTGCGGTCTACCTGTCTTGATCTACAAGACGTTTCTGTTCCTCTCCCTCGTCTTGATATTCTTTTTTGTTGACAATGTCCTATCTCCATAGGTTCTTCCTGTGCTTCTTCGCATGTAACTACTCTACCAAGCCTGAGGTCCACTCTTCTTCGAAGGTTCTCTTCGGCTGTAGCAAGTGCAATGGCCTGTGACAAGTTTTGTGGGTCCTTCCTGAGGAGATGTAATTTAATTGGTATACCATTCAACCCATCTACGAATATGCCCACTAACTGTTTTTCCACCTCTTGTTGGTTAATTTGTTGTCCCAAGAAAACCTCTTCAGCTAGGTTTAACAACCTGTCGCTGAACATTTGAATAGGTTCTCCTACTTGCTGTTGTTTGCTCCTCAGCAGACTCCAGGCGTACGATGCATCCGTAATGTGTGCATATGTCCTTATTAGTTCTTTCCTAAACTCCTCCCATGTCTCGTCTGGGAGAGTGTCAAACCTGCGTCTTATGAAATCTACTACTAACCCACACGAGGAAAGATATGCAACTTGTTTGTACTCACCTTGGTCCATATTGACCGAAGTGCAATATCTTTGTATCTCGAGCAACCATTTTCTACATAAAGTAGGATTCCCTGAATATGGTGTTATGCTGTTCCGGATATTCTGGAACTTACTTTAATTTCTAATGGCAGTCATAGCTTTGGCTACCTGCTCAAGAGCAGCCACATTGGGATCCAAACCCACCGTAAGTTGTTGTTGTTGCATCTTGTCTTGACCTGTAAGTGTTAGTATTAATAGAAACACCTGTAAAGAAGCAAAATTAATCTCTTGGTTGACCTGTAAGAGAATTACTAACCAATATCTGTGTACAATACTTATAACTTTTATGCGTTACAATTTTTCGGCAACTTTGTGATTGTAATTATCAATCTAATTCTCATAATTTAACTGACTACTCTAATAATTAACTTAATTTGTCTCAAAATGTTTCAGTGCTACATCATCTGTTTTTCTTGATTGGGATACACACTTGTTCCTCCAGTATTTCAGAATTAATCAACACAATTTTTGTTTTATACGGCTGTGTACTATGTTATTTTTGCGCGTTGGGCCTGTTCATATTTCAGATTGTTATCTCATGCATGAGTGCCTGTACTCTGACGGTTGTTGGGTGATGTAGACTGTTTTGTTCTTTATATTCTTCTTAGTGAACTTGACCTTCGTGATGCCTTGACTTGAATTCGTTGTTCTTGATGTCGATTCACTTTAACTTGACTTCTGTATTGTCTTGATTTGTTTCTTCAGCTCGCAGGATTCTTTTTGACTATTTTCTCCGTAGTCCAATTCTCGTTGGCCTTCTGTCTGCCTTCTTAGTGAACTTGACCTTCATGATGCCTTGACTTGACTTCGTTCTTGTCTGCAGTATTTTGAACTATCATAGTGTAGGGCTGGTCACGTGCACCATTCTCCATCTGTGGCCGTGGATCGTATTAGAAGGTTCGGACCACTGCACTTTCAGTAGATAGTATGTAGTAAGGTAAATGTGACAAACTTCCTTCTCTCAGACTGACAAAAATATTTTCTCATACTCTCTGTTGATTCAAACGAATTCACCCGAGTAATAGCAGTGAAGATGTCAAAGGTCGAACTTTATTAACAAGGTTAGCAGTCTTTCATAACAACAGCTTCTTCAGCAACAAAAGTATTCAATATTCAAAACTGCAATTTCTTGTCTTCTTACTATTTGCTTTCAATGTCATATAATTCTTCAGGTAGAAACTTCTTGTCTCTCTTCTGTACTGACTGTTTATTTTTACGTTTCTTTTCATATGTTTCTTGGTATATCTCACTAAGAGAAAACTGGCCTTACCGCCAGGGCTGTCATTTTGCCAAGACTATTTCTATTGTTCTTCTTTGCTCTGACATTGTCTGCTGAGCTTCACATGCTAGTTATAGATCAAAAATGTCAACGTACCTGGTTTTGTTTCTTAATTGAAATACACTTTTTCCTATCACAACCACTTTTGTCCTCAGAATAAATACTATCACAAAAATACTGTCGTACACCAATTTATGATAAGTAATGTACTGAGCGGTTTCTATCACTCTTTAACACACAGCACATTCTTGCTGACCACCTACACTGAGTATGTTTTTCTTAGTGCCCTGTATATAGAGAGTGACGACAACTAAGGTTAGCCAGAAAATGGCGGCCAAACCCGTATCGCTGGAAAAAGGACCTAATCGCGACTTTCAAAATTAGCTACAAATACAGTAGCACATATTTGTATCTAAGGTCCTTTTTCCAGCGATACGGGTTTGGCCGCCATTTTCTGGCTAACCTTAGTTGTCGTCACTCTCTATATACAGGGCACTAGTTTTTCTCACACAAGTCTTACTCTGAGCGCGTTCCAAATCTAACTTTAACACTTGGGAGAAAACCCTTGTCTCTTCCTACGCCTTGCGCGTATCAATATCAACTGCCAAAATCCCGTTCCCACATTCTTTTTTCCCCCTAAACTGTGTTCACGCATCTCGACTGTCCCGTGCATACTTTTTTTTTCTCAACTCACTAAAATCCGCAAGGGACCCAATCCTACATTATCTCCCTTTGCTGTTTTTAACTGCACACTTACCCTCTTCTTTAAAAGCTTACTACTAACTCCTCATATGCTAATTTACTAAACCATAACTGATAACCCACTACATCTGCTTAACCCAAATCCAGCACTTTTATCCACCAACCGAAATATGTGGAGTTTCCTCCCTTTTCTCAAAGCATCCCTTCACTCATTTTATCTCCCTTCAACTAAGACAAATAGTCTACATCTACACCCATTCATATTTCCTAAACCATTTTTCTACACTCTTTCGCTCTATCAAAACCAAACTACCGTTCACAGTGGTAATGCATGTTTTTGAACGATCTTTAACTTGTATTGAGCGCTGTATGCTTTGATACGTCACCGGTTGTCAGTGACGTAACGCGGCTCCGCTAATTTATTCTAAAGGCTAATATTCTGTACCTTTCGTATGTTTCATTCGTCCAAGCAAGCCGTATTTTTTGAGCTCCCGGAGTTGTGGAGAAATTGAGTAATTTTTGTGTGGCATTATTATATTCTCGAAGGCTGCCACTTGTTTTCAACGATCGTTAAGATGGTCCCGAACTTATGAAGAAGTTCCGCACCTTGCAGAGAAGTATTTTTATTCAAGAATCATAATTCACGTTTTTGGTCTCATTACTTCGGTGTCCGTGATTGGCACGCACCTCTTAGTCAGAACGGCAGAACTGAATAGAGAAGACGAAGATATATATATGATTTCAACATGCATGCTTATTGACTTAAGGACTGACCACATTTAATTGAGGAGACAGATGTTGAAGATTCTCCATTGTCATTGTATTGTGAAGGAATTTAATAAATATTTACTACGTGTATATTGTGGACCTGCTAACGCCGATTTGAGTTGTTCTGCCAGTTAAGACCAAACCCTTATGCATTGGACAACATAGCACGATCAGCTCTCGTTAAGATAAACATCTTCACACATTCTAAAAGAAACCACGGCAGTCGTAACAGCCATCCTTCGTAAGGTGTCTCAGCTCTGGTTCATGCTTTCCATCAAACACAAGGAGAAGATAATTTATAAAGAAGACATGTAAAAACATTGAAAGGGGCAGGACAGGAAGGCTACAATGTTTTCGTTGTGCACCAATGCTCCGTGGTGAACCGAATGGTCTTGATTGGCTGAGTTGTACCAAGATTGTGCTGCCAGTGTCAGATATGGTTCCCGAGTTTTTAAATTTTGCCAGGGGGCGCCATTCCGTACAGCTCTGACCCCCTACTCTACAAATGGAATAATAAAACACGAAACAACTAATGCCGAGGGCCATTGGCGATTGTCGTGCACAACCGTGTCAAGAAATATGAATGAGAAACAAGCGATAAGATTTATAGGAATTCAGCCAAGGGCATACCGCATATTATATTAAGTAAAGGAAACGCAAGGGCCGCGACAGGTGGCAATGTGACCTATTTTAAGCTACGTTCCATAGGTTGAGGATCACTACCCTAAATGGAAGAAATTAGGACATAGAGAATGGCACAGGAGAAGATGAATTGATGGAGGGCGAGAGGCATCTCAACGAAACACAACACGTCAGCAAATACAACGCCGAAAATACACAAGGAACAAGACAAAGATTTTTGGTTGTATTCTTAGTTTGATATCACTGTCTGTCCCTCCAACTTTGTCTATATTGCTGCCAAGATATGTGTACGATTCTACATCTTGTATTGGTGTTTCTTCAAGTTCAACCCTGTTATCATTACCTGCATTTACTCTCATTATTTGTGTCTTTCCCCTGTGTATTTTCAGACCCAATTACTGTGACCTCTCATCGAGTGTTTTTAATTTGTCCTGCATCTGATTACGGTTATGGGACCGAAGAGCCAAGTCATCAGCAAAATCCAGATCATCCAACTGCATAGTCAGAGTCCACTGGATTCCATTATTCCTCTATAATTTGTGCACTCTTGTAAATTTCCCTTCTTAGGCAACTTAACCAGATATCCTTCCTTCCATTCTGCTGGTATCTCTTCCTTTTCCCAGACTTTACCAAGTAATTTATATAACATCTCTGTAGCCGTATCGATATCTGCTTTGATGGCCTCTGCTGGAATGCCATCAGGTCCAGACGCTTTTCCATCTCTCAGAAGTTTTATGGCTTTCTTTATTTCTTCCTTCGTTGGTCTTTCACCGTTAATTTGTAGCTCTTCTTCTGCTGGCTGGATGTCCGGGGGGTTTTGTGGAGCTGGTCTATTGAGAAGGTCCTCAAAATATTCTGTCCACCTCTTCATTTGCTCTTGTATATTGCTGAGCAGTTTTCCATTCTTGTCTTTTATGAGGCAACTTGTTTGCTTGTATTTCCCTATTAGCTTCTCTGTGCTGTTATACAGTTCTCTCATATTTCCTTTGGCTGCAGCATCTTTTGCCTCTCTTGCCAACTCCTCAATATACTTCCTCTTGTCTCTTTTGATACTTCTTTTTACTTCTTTGTTTGCTTCTGTGTACACTTCTTGAGCCTTGGCTTTGGAACTTCTGGTTTTGCTTGTGTTTAAATCTGCTTTCTTGTTTTTTCTGTTTTTTTATCTTATTGATGGTTTCTGTTGTTATCCATGCTTTTTGTTGTTGTTCCCTTTTCCCTAGTATTTCTTCACATGTCTCTTTCCATACAGTTTTGATTTGCTGCCAATAGTCTTCTGTATTCTCTACATCTTCCAGCTGTTGGAGCACTTGGAATTTGTTGGATATTGTGACCGCAAATTTTTCTCTTGTTTCTTGATTTCTTAGATGTCCTACATTAAATTGTTGTCTATAATTTTGCATTGTTACATATCTCTTGAGTTTCATTTTTACTTTGGCTATCAGAAGGAGGTGATCTGATGCCACATCTGCTCCTCTATATACCTTTACATCCTGCAATGATAATCTAAACTTCTTGTTTATGCATATATGGTCAAAGTGATTTTCTGTTCTATGGTCTGGTGATATCCATGTTGCCTTGTGAATTCTCTTGTGTGGAAACATGCTTCCTCCTATAGCCAGTTGATTTGAAGCACGGAAGTTTGAGAACAGTTCCCCATTTTCATTCATTATTCCTAGCCCATGTTTTCCCATCACTTCTTCAAATCCGGTGTTGACTGTACCTATCTTTGCCTTCATGTCACCCATCAAAATTGTGATGTCTCTTCTTTTTACCTTTTCCATAATTTCCTGTAGTCTAGTATGCTTCTTTCACAGACTCTTCTTTGTCATTAGTTGGTGCATAACATTGGATGACATTTACATTTATTTTCTTTTCAGCTGTTTACAAAGTAGCTGTTATTATTCTGGGTCCAACAGCTTCCCATTCAATGGGTGCTTTCTGTGCTTCATTAGATAACATAAGAGCTACCCCTTCACTGTGGTGTGAACTTTCGTCTTCATGTCTTGAGGACAGCACCAATTCACCTGTGATGAGTTTCTTCTTGTCTACCCTCTTCCACTTTGTTTTACACATTCCCAGAACCTCGATTTTATATTCCCACATTTCTGCAGTTACTTGTGCCACTTTCCCTTGTTCGTTTAATGGCCGAATATTCCAGGTGCTAAATCTGGAAGTTCTCCTAGAAGAAAGAAGGTTAGTCAGCAACACAGATTCCTTTCGGCTTTCTCTGTGTTGCATCATACGCCTCCCTGCGAGAGGACCTTCCCCTGTCTTGGATGGCTGTGTTTTATTTTCCTTAATTGACTTGTCCATATTTGTTGAAGTTTTTGTGAAGTCAGTCCTATTGTATGGCTCTGAGACATGGAGAACAACAAAGACAACAACCAAAGAGCTACAAACTTTCATAAATGGGTGCTTGCGTATAATAGAGGGATTAAAATGGTATGACACGTTTACCAACGTGGAACTGAGGACAAGAACTAGACAAGTGCCAGTGGAACAAGAGATGAGAAGAAGACGATGGCGATAGATAGGACACACACTGAGAAAACCTGTTGATAGCATTACAAGACAGTCCTTGTTCTGAAACCCCCAGGGCAAGAGAAGCAGAGGTAGACCAAGAAGCTCATGGAGAAGAGAGCTGGAAACAGAGGTGAAAATGATGAGGAAAACGTGGAAAGAACTTGAGATGATGGCACGTGACAGGAGGATTTGGCATGTGTTTGTTGAAGGCCTATGTTCCTTTGGGAGTGGAGGGTTATGAATGAAGACAAAGATAATGATAATAAATGAAAGAAATGATTACAAGATTGAACTCCGAGAAACACCATTACACGATGTAGAATCGTACACATATCTTGGCAACAATATGGACAAAACTGACAATTTGTCTCATATTTCCTGATTTCTTAGACAAAGTTGGAGGGACCGACAATGATATCAAAATAATAATACAAAAATCAAAAGGAGCTTTCATTGCATTGGAAAACATATGGAGATCAAGAGAAGTCAAGTCCAATACAAAACTAAGAATCTTCAACTCAAATGTCAAGTCAGTCCTATTTTATAGTTCTGAAACATGGAGAACAACAAAAACAACAACAACAAAGTTACAGACATTCATAAACGGGTGCTTGCGTAGAATAGAAGGATTGAATATGGTATGACAAAGTCACAAATGTAGAACTGATGGCAAGAACCAGACAAGTGCCAGTGGAACAAGGGATGAGAAAGAGTCGCTGGCGATGGATAGTACACGCGTTGAGAAAACCTATTCATAGCATTACAATGCAGTCCTTGTTCTGGGATCCCCAAGGAAAGAAAGGCAGAGGTACACCAAACAACACATGGGGAAGAGAACGAGATAGAAGAGAAAATTATGAAGAAAACCTGAACAGAACTTGAGCTGATGGCACGTGACAGGAGGAATTGGCATGTGTTTGTTGAAGGCCTATGCTCCTTGGGGAGCTAAATGGTATTGATTGAAAGATGAAACCTCTATGTAGGAAATCGGGACACCCATTACAGACGAGTGTAGATTACATCATCAGCTGCTGTCAACTCCACAGCGAAGGTTGGCTGAATTGGATATCCCTTAATAATGCTTAAAGTAAATATGAGGATGAAAGGATACAATATACATGATGAGAGAGAGAAAGGAAGGGCAGAATGTCAGACGGGCCTGCGTGCCCAATTTTTAACCCTTTGAAAATAAAGTTCGTTCGTTCGTTCGTTCTTCCTCTTGCATGTTTGCCGTGAACTCTTATTATTATTACGCTCTTCAGCCAGGTGCAATGCCTTTTTTATATGATCAAAATATTTTAGCTACCTAACTTGGATCTCCTTCATTAATTCTCTTTTCATTCTTAGTTTTTTAAGATCTTGTTACGCACAGATTCTTTCGTAGGCAATATATATATAGGAAAATATCTACCTGTCTGGTGGAACACTTCATTTGATAGTCAAAGGTACACAACTCTTGATTAAGGTGATGTTACATTTTATTATGTTGGTTACCTTCTCTTGGGTCTTAACCTGGCGGATGAACATTAGATTTACGTCGGGTTGTTTCCTTGTTTGGGACAGAACAGATCGGTCTTTCTTGGAACGTTTATGTTGAGTTGATGTTTATTCCCTGACCATTTAAGGCGATTTGGTCTTGTATCTTTGTTTGGTTGTGCCCAACATCGGCCCATCTTGAGTTGAACTCTGGGGTCATGCGCTTCTGCGCATGTGTCATTTTTAGGTTGTTGAAGGGACTTCCGTGATGATGAAATCCTGAGTTGCTGTGCGGACAGAGAGGTCCAAAGTTTTGTCTCTGTGGTTAATTCTGGGGAATGAGATATTCTCTCTGTATGACTATCATGTCAGTGATTCTCCCCAATGTTCATTCTTTACGCCAAGGCATGGCGTGTGCTATTTGCTAGTGTGATTTTTCTAGGACAATAAGGTAAAAAAAGACATTTACTGAACTTTTCCTATGCCTAGATGTGCAGACGTGCTATCGTCTGCCCATATGAGTGATTGACTATGTTAAGACGACATTTTTCCTAGCAGCACTATGTATTTGATGTACGCAGCACCAATTATAGGATATGCAGAGTCTAATATATTTATATCATGAACAGAGCCCTTTACTTGTGCTCCATTCTACATCTTCGCTGGTGAGTGCAGCTCACCGAAGATAGGACTATTATTGGATCCCGCCTTTGTCTAGCGGAATATTGATCAGAGAACAGGGATGCCTTACTATTTAGAGAACAGGAATGCCTTATTATCTAATTATGATACAGAGACCTGTCTACAATGGAAACCCACTACTGGTGGTTTAATATTGTCGTCAAACAAGCCAGCTAATTGCAGCCGGTAATTCTGCAACAGAAGAGGTTCTGTCAGGGAACCATTGTTTATGTATACTTATATTTGGAAGCATTAACTGACGCGATCAGTCAGTTAGGCCTGAGATTAAATACAACTAGAACCCTGTGTGACTGTCTACTAACGTTCTGTTGTATCCACATTCAATACGAATGCATATTTGATGTCATAGACCATTTTTCAAGCATGCAATGTTTTGCCAACCTGTTCAAGTGACTGTATCTGTGATGTTAGAGTGCGTCCATTATTAAATGTATGAAACGTCATCAGTAGTCTACACTTCATTGACTTCCAGCTATGATTGAGTGAGTGACCTGTCAACTTAACAGAACTGTACACCCATTCGCGTAAATTACATCTACACTCTCACTCTATGTCAACACTGTCCCTTGTCAGCGCCTCAACACTTGACGAACAAGGTGACATAAATACTTAACACTGTGTTGGAACGAGTTGACCATTCTACTGTGTGCCCAGCTCTAACAGTGGCATACAAGTAACATTGGGATTGACACACAACACCACAATACATTCATTCATTTATGTGTCCAGTATAACCTTATGCTGAAAGCAAGCATTTATCACTCAAACGAGCCCCTTATCAGATTTTTTATTTCTCTTTCCACGAGACGTGCCCCATTCTCTTATATAACCCCATCTCATGGGCCTCAATTCTTTCTTCTAACTGCGTTTTGTCCAGTTCTACTATCACCTTCTTGTCTACTCCCGCACTCAATTACACTCACATCCGCATACACATTAACCGCTCAACAATCACCTTCTTATGCACTCACTCATCCAGCTAAACTCATGCGCTCACACATTTGCCGATCAATTATAACACTATTTTAAACCACGTAATCCATTGTCTGTCCCTGCCCACTTACACACACTCTGTTAATCTACTGGCTTAGTTACCAAATTATACCTATGGTTGAAGCTGACGATGGTCTAGGCTTCTAGAGCGCTTGCCTCTCACGGTAAAGTTACCGCGCTCCGGGATCGAAACCTGTGTGGCAGATAGGGGAACGAATAATGAGAATCAGATATAGGAAAGTCTAGATAGAGTAGAAAAAGGGGATGCGCGAATAAGAATGTGCATGAGACGGGGAATCAAAAAAGAGGTGAACGAAAATCCAGTTAGGGCACGCTTTCCAGCCAGAGTCAGAAGCGTGTATGAAGCAGTGCAAGTCGCACATATACGCTAGAGAGACAAGGGTAGCCATGTTGAAGGCAATAGTCAAGTAGAATGTGTTGTGAAAATTCTCAGGCAAGGAGACTAGATTGGGTGGTGAATAACCCAACATATTTGACAATGATAATTCTTGACTAGGAAGGAAGAACGGTGGGACGACTTAGATTCTATTCAGAAGGAAAAAAGGTACGTAGGGTGAAATTAATTACATCTAGACAGTAGTCCTATTCTTCATCTATAGAAGGGAAAAGAACAACCCCGGAGGCGTCCGGTAATACATAGATAACCTGAACATAGAACGACATTTAAAAATAGACAAGGATTTGTTAGGAAGAAAGAACAGATGTAGATACTGATAGTACCTGAAAAACCATTGACGGCTAAACGCTATAATGTGTAGTTACAATGCTGAACGAGAGTTGAGGAAGGAAGAGTGACGGACCAAGATTGTAGAGGTCCAAGTAACAGCAGTGGTCCACATCAGTGTTGTCGTAAAATACAATCTGTATGTACAACACGCCCACATATGGTCTCGCTAAATCATCCCCCCCCCCCCAGTTGTAAGACTAGTGACCACTTTTATAAGCATAGAATAACATAGGAATCACCGCGCCACCAAAATACTAGCTTTTATAACTCGGTCTCTAAAGGGTTAACGCATAAAATCGATCGTTACACTAAATGCCAATATGACGTCAACGCCTTACCCAAAACGTACGATGAAGGTTAGAGCTATTTGCATATTGGGTCAAAAGTTTGAACGTGTCGTTGTGATTTTCTTAGAAAAAGTGAGAGAGAAGGGGAAATAGTACGGAGTCCTTTTTAAACAATCGTCTGCATTTTCGAAACTGAAACTACTGTCCAAATCGAACGATAGGAAAAATAAAGACTAAAAGACGATTAAAATGCTACTAATTAGTTATTAAATATATCATATTCTTTAGTCTAATATATTATCGTACTGTAGGAAGAAAGATATATTATTGGCATAAATATAGAGGAAAAACGAAAATGGTAGAAATAATAGACAGAAGTGTGAAACCTTATGTATTAGATGACCGACGGTAGACGAAGTAAATATTATCATTCTGTATTGAAATGACTTAGAGAATACTAGCGAGATGGTAGAATGAAGACATATATAGACGTGTATAGGGCTTCTTTACTGATGCAGGCCATATAAAGGGGTGTCTCCTGATTTGAAAATTATTAGGTTAATTTTTCAAAAAAAGACGCGTAGGAGCGGAAGTCCCCTGATTGGTTGCTTAGAATAACTAAGGAGTATGAATAATTACACTGAGGCCCAAGCTTTCCTTGCCACTTGCAAATTAAATATTCACTTGTGTAGTTATTGACGAATTCAGACAAGTTGTGCTCCTATGCCTTCGCTGTTCTGATGTCAGCAGGAGATCTGTGTGACCATTAATAACCTGTATTTAACTTATATAGTGAAATATTTTAATATTATGGTAAGAAGCAACATTTATATACTTATTATTGTATTTGAAAATGTGTATGCAATATTGATTATCTATGAATATTTGAAGGGTAGAGTCCCAGGCGTACAAGTGCCACTTCAACATGTTATGTAAAATCATTAAATGGGGTTAGATAATCTTATAGCTTCATGTAAAAGCCCTACAGCTTTACTTGTACTTTGGGAGATGAAAGAAAATATATAAAGAGGGAAGCCAACATCAAACTTTGTGTTGTTTCACCGAGTTGCTAAGAAAGATATTAACCTTTTGTAGAAAAGCCAGACAGGCTTTCGGACATTGTGGGGAAAGAACTTAATAAAATCCTTACAGTTTTACTTACAAGTTGGGATAAAAGAAATTCATAAGAGAAAAGACTTTACTGACTAATGTTTGAGTTATAGCCAGAAAATCACTGGACATCTTTATAAATTACAAGGTATCACCTGAATGTATTTACTTAATTATAATATTGTCTTATGACTAGGAAGTTGTTCAACATATGGTTGAGATACTTGATGATGAATAAAGCACTTTAACAGATGGGAAAAATCACTATGTGTGTATAATTTTCTGATTGGGATCTGTTAATATGTATAAACCTTGTTATGAGTGGAGATAGGTCAGACTAGTATTTTGAGGGAAATGAATCTTTTCCTTTCTAGGGTTTCTGTAAGAACCTGAAGTGTGCCAATCACGTGTTGTTCGAGAAAAGTACCAGTGTGAGGCCATATGTCTGATTGCCTTGCAGTATCAACCATCAAAAGCTGTACCTTGATGTGAGAGTGCAGATTCATGGGCAGGACATCGCAGAATTTTCGACAACTATATAAAAGCTAAGCCCTGTGTTTTGGGGCCTTGTTAATTCACAACCTGATCCTCCACGAATATTCTAGTATACAGATTCCTAAATATGATGACAGTATTACTCCCACAAATCTGTGCTTATTCTTAGAGGAAATACTTCACTAAAGAACATTTCCAGCCATAAAATCTTCATGATCAAGATATAAAAGACTCTATTAGTTAAACTTGTATTTTTGTAAATATATTTAATTACTCGTTGACATTTAACTTTATTTGAATCACTCAATTATACTTAATACATTGTAAAAAATTTATCAGACCAAAATTCAATAGTGAGTTGTTAAATTAATTGTTAAGTAACTTTAAAGTGTGGTTGTTGTTATTTTATTCACATACATTGCATATACCCTAGACATCTAGCTACACAACATCCATACATCAGTACATATAATTGGGAGAAGATACATAGCAGGTTGGGGTCATTGGTGGAAGCAAGACAGGTTCCCTGACATTATATTCAGAATTATACTTCCTCAGGGGCTTGCATAGCTGACTTCACATCTGCTACACATAATATAGACTAAATTCATATCAACCCACCACAAGTGTAAATAAACTATTTTCAGTTGACTGTGGCGTTGACTAGTTAGTTATATGGAAGCTCTGTTTTGGCGTTGTGTCATCGCTTGCTGTGTGTGTGACTGTAATCATTCATCATGTCATCGCTAGCTACTGAAGCAAAGAACCTGGACATACAAGCGGCCGCTCCTGGTAGCTTCACGATCCAGTCTACCCAGATGTAAAATGGTACATGACTCTGCTATTGAGTTAGGGAAAGCAAAGGCGGTAAAGAAGATAACTCGTCATTCGACCTTATAAAGTTGGACCTAGTATGGTAGTCTCTAACACTTTACTCCCTTATGGCAATATCTGCTATACGACTAACTTTATCTTTTTTTAAACCTACTGCTGAAGAGTGCTGTTGTGGTTTTCAAGCTCATACACACAAGGGATGAACATCTCGTACGTAGTAGGGTTGAGCATGACTGTGTCAACCAGTGTTGACAGATGACTTTAACATCATATTATTAAACTAATGCCAGTTGAGACAACTGTCAATAACTTCCACAAAAACGAAACATGTCTTGCGATCCGATTATAATTCAGAACAATTCTGTGACAAACCATCGTTTTCTGCTACAGTATATTCTCAAAGATCACAAACCTCATAGACGAGTCTAGAATCTCCATTTAGAATCAAATCGAAGTTTCAGATATAGATCATTCAACTCAAGATATTAGCTTACCAAATATACGTCCATATTTGATATACAACAACAGATGCATTTTAATATGACAACATAGATCCTTTAGGGTTGTTCCATATCATTTTCCCATCTTCATACTGACAGCCAAAGACACGCACGACTTCACTGTTATACACACTCGATCAGAAATCCTCGTTTCTCTCCGGTGTACTCATTACATATCAACCAACATGCATACCGGTTAGTCTCGATGCGTTTCGGTGCACGAAGCAAAATATTGTGGAGCATGTCCCGTTTTGTGCTCAAGGATTGTGACGATATTGCCTCCCCTGCTTTGCAGTAGTGGTCCAACAGTGGCCAAAACTCAAGAGTATCTATTATAGGCCTCAATGGAGTCTATCTTTACACAAGATTACTCTTGGCAGAAATGTAGACAGAAGAATAGTAAAGCTTCTATCACACGGGAGTTTTCAAAAGATATTCAGATAAGCGAAAACAATGCTGGCTGTTGCTAAGCACGTTAATTCTATAATCTGCCGACACTTTTATGAAGATTTCAAGCAATGGTTGTTCTAGCTCGTTAAGCCCCCACCGCTGAGTTAATCAGTGGAATTATTATTATTATTATTATTATTATTATTATATATATATATATATATATATATATATATATATATATATATATATATATATACATATATATATATATATATACATATATATATATATATATATATATATATATATATATATATATATATATATATATATATATATATATATATGTGTGTGTGTGTGTGTGATGGGGCGGAAAAGACGCCCGCCCCCTACCTGTTTCTAGGCAGATTTATCGCACATATTTTCGATGTGCGCGCAGCATGCTGGGATGTAAATACTAGAAGACTGATGAAAAGGCCATAATAATGCCTTAAAATTAAGTTGTGGTGTAGAATTGTGTTTTTGCTCTAGAAATAGTTGTGTATATCTGTGTTGTCATGCCTTCTAAAGCAAATAATCGCGAGTGTTGTTTATGCGGCCATATCAATACGCCTAGCGCGCAGTAAAGTGAGTGATTCGACCTGGGCTAATAAAAGAAAAAGCGGGCCTACTTTGCCACAGCCGCCCAGAGAGAACAGACGAAGTAAGACACACAGAGCCACGCTGTAAATGCCTTGAGCACAATTAGCAATCGGGCACATGCTGGGTGTTTTGTTTTGTTTGTTTAGTGTTTGGTTTGTTTAATGTTTGCTTCAGTGTGCTCTTAGTCACTGAATGGGTTGTAAAAATAAATGCAGCCCCTGCCTCTAGAATCAAGAGTTTTATTGTTGAATCGGGTAGGTGCGAGTGTGAGAAGAGAGTGATCACACATCACAATACTATCATCATCACCATCTCGCCCACCCTATCACAATTGGCGTCGTCGGCAGGATAAGGCAGACAGTGACACTGAGCAAACAGCAAACGAACAAATATTGTAAACACACAGCAGTGCGGTCTTGCAGCAAGATGGCATCGATCAATGCGCCTGTGAAGATATTGTACGTGAAGGGGCCAGAGATAAGGTTATTTAGTGGAGAGGGGAGTCCCACTTGGCAAGAGTTTGTGGGAGATGTGGAAGCCGCGTGGAAGGTGGCGCCTTTTTGGGCAGAAGACAAGTTAGACATGATCTGGAACAACGTGACACCATGGGTATCTAGAGAATTACGGATACGTGGTAGAGCCAAGGCCAGCCCTGAGAAGTTATTGGAAATAGTAGAGGAAGCCTACAGCGAGCAATCACCAGTCAGTGAGACGGCCAGGAATTTCCAGGCCGGGAGTCAGGGGTCTAGGGAATGTTCTGTTTTCTTGGGAGGAAAAAAGCCAGAGACACTGGTGCAGATAGCAAATCCAGAAGCCCACAGTGAAGAGGAGGCGCTCAAATCGGAATTATCTCTCCTAAAGGCCCAGCTAGCACAGATGTCACAGTCCAGTTCACCAGCACAAGAGGAGGTGCCGAGAAAGAGAGCACCATGCCAGCCGCGGGAACAGCCAACGCAAGACGAGGAGGTGTGTCCGCAGGAACCGCAACTAGCCCTTCTTGTATGTGAGAGTCAGGCTGTCGTCAAGGAAAGCTGTGAGCTGACAGCACCGATAAACGCAGTGGCACCGACAAGGCGAAAAGGGATGTGCAAGTGGTATAGTGTCAACAGGGGATGGGGGTTCATCACGCCAGATGATGGAGGTATTGATGTATTCGTACATCAGACCAAGATCTTCAGAAAGGGATTCCGGAATCTGGTGAGGAATGAACGAGTAGAGTTTAACAGCAAACCATCGGCCCAGGGCATGGAAGCAATTTATGTATGCGGCATTGGCGGTCAAAAGTGTAAGGGCAGCAGGAAGCGACCCATGGCACAGAGGAAGCCCAGAAAGATAAGATGCTACAATTGTGGAGACCTGTCAGACCACATGGCAGCCAAGTGCCCTCAAGGCCCGCTTCCGAAGAGTTGTTTTGGATGCAAATCCCCAGAACATTTGATAGCCTCCTGTCCCTCAAGGAGCTCTTTTCCTAGACGGACTGTCACAACCAGGCTGCCTTTAGGGCGCAAGCCAAGAGATGGCCATGACAACTGTCACACTAAGGGCGCCGAGAAAATTGGCCGTCGTCTAGGGGAGGAAACCCGTCCTAAGCAGATAGGAGGGAGTGCAAATCAAGGTTCAGCAGAGGAGACTCATCAAAGGCAGCTTGTGGGGAACGTGAGCCACCGTCCACACAAAATGAGTGGAAAACACGTCAAGAGTGATCTCCCTTCAAAGTGGACAGCTGCATGCACTGACAAGCAGATGTCACGGGCAGGCAGCGACGCGGCACCGGTGAGCGAGTCTTCAAGACCACAGCGGCTGACAGCCCGACAACGTACAACTGGGGGTATCACGACCAAGAGTGTCCCCAGCCGGGTTGTATCGATTGCAGAATCTGAGCACAAAGCATCGCCGCTCAGAAAGAGTCCTGCGCAGCACCAACGATCCGAGAGATTTCGACTGAAGCGCCAGAGGTAGTGATGTTGTCGGGACGACAACAAAATTAGGAGGGAGATATGTGATGGGGCGAAAAAGACGCCCGCCCCCTACCTGTTTCTAGGCAGATTTATCGCCCACATTTTCGATGTGCGCGCAGCATGCTGGGATGTAAATTCTAGAAGATTGATGAAAAGGCCATAATAATGCCTTAAAATTAAGTTGTGGTGTAGAATTGTGTTTTTGCTCTAGAAATAGTTGTGTATATCTGTGTTTTCATGCCTTCTAAAGCAAATAATCGCGAGTGTTGTTTATGCGGCCATATCAATACGCCTAGCGCGCAGTAAAGTGAGTGATTCGACCTGGGCTAATAAAAGAAAAAGCGGGCCTACTTTGCCACAGCCGCGAGAGAGAACAGACGAAGTAAGACACACAGAGCCAAGCTGTAAATGCCTTGAGCACGTGAGTTAATTTAAATTAGAATTAGTTTTCTATATTTTTGAAATTACATCGATGTGGCTATTTTAATGTTTAGTGAATTAGGTCTAAATAAATAGATAGATGTGTTCCCAGAGTAAATGTCTTTTTAGGGCATTATGATTTAGTCTCGAAATGACAGATGAGTGAAAATAATGTTTGATAGGTTTTATTAGGCACGCTAAGCCCAAATCCAGATGTGAGAGTTTAGTAGCAATTATTTCAGTCATAAGGCCGGGCAAATTTAGTAGGAGAGTGTTTTATACATGAAACTGGACAGAGAAGCATCTATTACTTGAATTTAGATGATATTGACTTGTTAGCAAAATATCAAGATGGCGGCCACGTGGTCATGAAAGGCGGCGCGGTGAATAAAGAAGGCGCCAAGGGGTCTGCGGTAACACTCTTAGCTTGTTATAAGCCTGTATGTTACGCTATGTTATATTGTGTGAATTGACACGTGGGTGGAAGCAGATTAAGATAATTTTCCCCAGTAAAGGAAAGAGATAGTTTTCGTGTTAATTCCAGTTTTGTTAAAGTCAAGAGTAATTATATTTTATTCTTTATTGTAAGAGTAATTTAGTGTATTTCACGTTTATTGATTATTCTACTGTATATCTTTAGTGGTTTACTTTGATATATATTTAGATTTCTGGAGAGCGTGCATAAGGCGTAAGGCACGTTGAGACAAATGTTTCTCTGGTTGCTCCTTGTGGAGCATGGAAACACCAATGCAGCTGGTGTCCATCACAAAGCCGACAAGAAGCATTTATATGCTATGGCAGTGATTTGTTTCGGTAACGATGTGTTTCATGTGATGAGTTCCCAATCTCATCAGGTGTCGTATACGACACGCTTGTTACCAGGCGCACCAGTCGTCACTTACGACATGTTCAGAGGGCAGTGACGAATATTGAGATGGATCAGTTCGAGGTGGTGGTTTACTCTTATTATTGAGAGTACATGTAGTTGAAGAATATTATTTTATGTCCATTTTATTATTATTTAATTATGGTTATGTGAAGGATGGTTTGTGAGAGCACGTGGGCTCACTTGGAGATATATATTTCTCTTCTCCGCTCCTGAGGGAGCATGGGGCCACCAGTGTGGTTTCATCCGTATGAAGCATTCAGATGCTCGTGCAGTAGTGGTTTCGGTAGCATGAGTATGTGTGTGTGATAGTTGAGTGTGCCCTTGCAGTAGTGGTTTCGGTAGCAATCTGTGTTACATGGTGAGATTGCCAGCCTCACGCACAACACCTTACTAGTCGCATTGGACGACACGCATGTGTGTGCGTGTGTGATAGTTGAGGATGTCAGGTAGTACACGTGGAAGGACTGTTTGACAGGTGAGAGTATCATTATTTAACTATTATGATTTTAACCAGTCGTTGCTTTGTTTGCTTCTCCAGAATTAGCAATCGGGCACATGCTGGGTGTTTTGTTTTGTTTGTTTAGTCTTTGGTTTGTTTAATGTTTGCTTCAGTGTGCTCTTACTCACTGAATGGGTTGTAAAAATAAATGCAGCCCCTGCCTCTAGAATCAAGAGTTTTATTGTTGAATCGGGTCGGTGCGAGTGTGAAAAGAGAGTGATTAAACATATCACAAGATAATCATCATCATCATCATCTCGCCCACCCTATCACATATATATATATATATATATATATATATATATATATATATATATATATATATATATATATATATATATATATATATATATTTATATTTATTTATTTATTTATTTATTTATTTATTTATTTATTTATTTATTTATTTATTTATATATATATATATCTGATTAGAGTGTGTGTTTAGTAACTGTTAAGTGTATGTAGTAAATTACAAGCTGTTCTGTTAGTGTTTCTGTTATTGTTGAATGTTCGTGGTGGGTGTTGGGGTGTAGTACCACTGACAACAACGATGTCAGTAAGGTCGGGCTTACTGTTAGTGGCCGACAGGTGTGTAAATATAATGGGCGAATGTCATGAGTTCTTTAGGTAGGTCTTTATTCTATTATCACCCACAAAACAGTAACGTAAGGTCAGGAAATCCACCAACGGGTAAGACGAATAAGGTTTTTTCCAACGCATACACCGTTTATTGATCACAGCAACATTGACATCACGGACAGTACATTGTCACAGGTTATAAAATGAATCAGATAGCATGAAAAGCGCATCTAGAAACAGTCAATTGTTGAAATACCTTACAATGGCAAACATGTGCTAATAATCCATAATGACTTCACTTGTTGAACAATGGCAAACATGTGGTAATAATCCAGAATGAATCTGATCACATAAACAGCGATTCATCATACATTGAAATAGCAGAAATAATCCATAGGGAATTGGTTGCGTAAATAGCAATTCGTCATAAATAGACATAGCCGATATAATCTATGGCATTTCAATAATCTATTGAATCTCTTCCCTTAAATAACACTCTGGTCACACTAGCGAGACTATCCCCGTCTCGAAGCTCTGCCAGATACCTAATGTCCGAGATTATAGTTTCTCAGTACAACTCAGTAAATCTTCGCTCAAGCGCGTACTAACAGCTTGACATGTGAGCCCAGCTCACCCGTATCTCTCCCCCAACTACTACTAAGAATATTTGAACACTTTATTTATTTTTTAAAAAAACTAACAAACACATACTCAATTGAGCTTTGTTCCAAAAATATCGTACACAAAGCACCCAAATAAAAAATCTATCTAACTTTTTTTTTTTTTTTTTTTTTTAATAACCAGCGGCACTCGAGCTTTCCAGCTCTTTCGGCCCAATGACATGTCATTGCGAGGCGGGGGGGTCAGTGGACTTTCCTTCCAACCCGGTCAGGAGCTTCGCTCCTTCCCATCCACACGGGATTTATGTGCAGGAGCCGTTCAGGTTATTCAGTCAAATATCAAGTCGTAAACATTTCTTCAAACGCCGACGGCCGGGTTTGAACCATGAACACCTGGTCGCCAGTACAACGTTGTAGCCATTACACCAGCTCCCAATCTCATAACTTTAAACGTGCTTACTAGCATGTCTATAAAAAAATCAGACCCGTACGTAAGAATCCCAAACACTTAACTCCCACTCGAAAACATGACTTAACAGATTACACCGCCCCCCCCCCCCCCCTCCCACCGGGGGGAATAAATGATATCATCATTTTTTTTTTTTTTAAATTACATCGAACAAAAATGTGAGGTCGATCAAATTCTATTATAAACAACAGAGAATTATACTATATGTTAAGTCATAGAAATAAACCAACAATAGAGGGATTGAAGTATGTGCGGAGTATGACGATGAAGTATGCAAAGAGGATCAAACATCAAATTCAAACAAAGATGAAGAATATCAAGTATAAACTAACTGTGAACCAATAAGTGGAGAGTGAAAAGAGGAGATGAAATGAAATGAAGAATGACCAGCAATGAAATGTGTGTAGTGAAAGAAAGCAATGATACAACATGGTAACAATTTAAATTAATCAATGGATTGTGTGTAAATAAATACAAGTATGGCAAAACAGCATGGAACAAAAAGCAATACATATATAAAACAAAACAAAAAGAAAGCTTCAATCTAAATAGAGCATAATAGGCAAGAGAAACAAGTTAATTAACTTATTAAGTACTAATAATGAGCTTATTATAGAAAGCAGAAAATAATACCCCTATAAACAGTTACTACTGGTGCACAACTAAGTGCTGGGTAATGCAAATAAATAACAATGTCAGAGAGAAAAAAAAACACACACACACTTGGTAAATGTTCACCACCGAAATTTATCTTAACGATACGTTAAGTTTAAATAATATGATACTATTGTCACTCGTACATTGTTCATCAGCACACTGTTGTGTATGAATAATATGTTAATAACGTGTCACACGAAAGTCAAAGAACACAATGTCCTCACTTAGATATGTGTAATATCAAAGCCTTGGAAAGTCTTGTGAGTGCGTTGGGACAAAAATCATCAACTGCGGAGTCAGAATTCTGAATCGCTTGAATGGTAAGTCCATCGGGCGCAAGGCAACAGCTTCTCTTGGAGATCTTGAATTGGCCAACATATTGATGTCTATCGCAGAGTATCGACGTTCAAATTCAGTCAATGGTATGAAGACGCGTATAACAGCTCCGATTACCATCGAGAAGGCGTTCCTGCGAATAATCAAATGAAAATTCCTGTTTGGTAACTGTAGGATATTATTAGAGAAAAAAGTTAACTTTAACCTACCAAATGTGGCCGTGCAAACTTCAGACCACTGTATGATGTTAGTCGAACCTTCCTCCGATAAACGAGAAAGGGTAGCAGTGAAAGTAGCACAGACTGAATTGAAATTATCAATAATATAGGGCGATAAAAGTGTCCGACAAAAATAGCAGCGTGCAATGACGTACAGAAAAGTCGTGAATATACACATGATACCAACGTCATGTTGAGTGAATGATGACCAAGAGTGTAATGATGGCTGACAATCTGAGATTTTGCGCAAGACAAAGGAAATGCAGTTGAGAAAGGCGTATATCTCAAAGGCTGAACTGAAGTCATAGCCTGTGTACTGTGCAAAGAAAAAAGCAAGAAATATACAATAAAGATGTAAAACCAGAAAGTAGTAAACTTTGACCTACGTCGAAGTTTAAAAGGAAAGCAGAATGTGCGGCAAAAAGTCGAAAAACACGAAGATACTGAGCTAACCAGCCCAATGAGAAAGGGAAAGAAACTCATAAGGTATAGATATGTACTAACACCTAAGTCCGTACATGTAGCAAAGAAAACACTAGTCATTGCAGCAAAGAAATTGCAATCAACGTGACTGGATGTAGATTCAGTCATAGGGATACAGTTAGTGTGTGTGTCAGACAAAACCAAAGGATTTTCTTCTAAAATAGTACTTAAAGAAGAATCAAAATTAGAGTAAAGACGTACTGAGGTATGTCGAACTGGGCTAAAAGAAGCACCAAAATTGGTATGATGAACAATAGTATCATCAATACTGCAAGAATGCACCACATTAGCAGAATGTATCACATTAGCAGAATGTACCTGGTGATAAGATTTAGGCATAGTCGTTAAGGTGATGTTGCCGATCCCAAGCAGCAATTTGTTCCAGCGTACTCACCTTTATACCATGTATCTGTCCGACAGTAAGGTTGGCGATTGGTGCTCAGAGCATACATGTGTGTATATAACCAGTGAAAAACGGTGTGACAATGTGCATTATGGCAGTCGGAAAAGTCTCAACTGTACCACCGAATGTCACACATTTCACCATACTACCTGTTGCGCAAGGTGGATGAACTAGAGACTGTCTAATCCCAACAGTCGTACATCCCGAATCAAAGAGCACTGAGACGGGATTACTATTGACAAATCCCTTGTGTAGGGTAAGAGACCCTGTTCCATCATTGCAGACAAGGCAGGAAAAGTAGGTAGAGGATGACCACAACTCAAGGTAGTCACCACTGTAGGCTGGAATAAAGTTGTGCATTCAGGGCACTGAGATGCTCGATTAAAATCGAAAGCAGAACAAGCCGAAGCACTAGAGACATTATTATTATTGTTACCCTGATTAACAATACCCTGAGGCTCCTGTTGAGCAGAGTTAGCATGGCGATGCGATCTATCATTTTAAGATCTACCACTATCTCGAGATCGATCATAACTATTATCTCTATTGGGACCATTGTTATTTTCTCTATTGGGACCATTATTCTGATTTGAACCCCAGTGAGAATTGTTGCGATTACCATTTCCTCTTGGATCAAAATATCTATTAGTTGAATTTTGTTGCCTTCGAGAAAAATTATTGTAAGGTTGATAATCCCTAGTGTAGTTATAACTTCCATAATTTCCAGAATTGTTGGAAACACAATGTTGAGGTCCATTAAATTGTCTCCAGTTTCTTGGAGAAGGAGAATTACTACGTGATGGACTGCCTTGGTACTGTCTAAAATCACGATAATCTCCCCTACCAAAATTGCGATCAACACTTTGTGATCTACGGCGAAAATTAGAACCATATGGTATTGCTGAAGCCACGGGTAAACCCTCTCTGACTTGAGAGTGGCCAACAATTACATTTGGGTGTGCCGTTACGTATTGGCGACAATATTGTTCCATATCGTTCAAGTTTGTAGGCTTTCGCTCATGTAGAAAGGAAAGAAAAGAAGCGTTAACTGACGACATGACTTTGTCACGAAGCAATAAGTCCATGAGGGCTTCATAAGTGTGTTCAATTTTTGAGAGCTCAACCCATCTTGAGAACGTAAGACGTATATTTGCTATAAATTCAGAAAAATCTTTTCCAGTCTCCGGTAATAGAGATTTAAAGCGGAGACGATAGCCGTCTTCATCAAGTTGATATTTTTTTAATAACACAGCTCTGACAGTATCGTAGTTATTCTTATCAGGACCTTCCAACATACTTACAGCTGTCATAGCTTCACCTGAAAGTAGTTCCATAAGTCGCGTACAGTATTCCGACTTATCTATTTTGTGAGACTCACATGTGAGTTCAAACCTATTCAGATAGAAAAAGACGTCATCGGAGATAGGTCTAAAAGGAGGCAATCTAATCTTATAAAAATTAGAATTGGTCCTATGTGAAGTTGTCTGAGTGTCCGCAGCATTGTGTGTATTATTTTCATTCAATACCTTCATTTTCTTAAGTTCCATAGCAAACAACTTTTGCTCGTGAAGTCTACGGTTTTCGTTCTCAACAGCTTGCATTTTTTTATCTTCAGCTTCCATTTGAAGTTTATATTTTTCAGTTTCCATTTGAAGTTTTTTTCTCTTCAGCTTCCGTTTGAAGTTTATATTTTTCAGTTTCCTGTACTTTTGCATACTCAACAAGTGCAAATTGTTTCAACTCTTCAGGCTCCATACCAAGCGCCTTCCCTTGCTTGATGAAATAGTCCAAACTAGACGTTATGTTTAATTTTATAAGTGGTTAACGTATCTAAGATATTATCTAAAAAAATTAATCCTATCCCTAATTAGTGGGTGGCAAGTCCTTGTTAATAGAACTTGTATACAAATATAGCATATAATTATAACTCAATCATTAAGTGTATAACATTATGGCAAGAAATACATGATGAAAGTACGGAAAATGACAAAACCAAGACGAAATACCCAAGACAAATGATAACGTCCGCAGAATCAAATAAACAAGAAAGCAGAACGAAAGAAAAAATATTGCAAAGAATGCAATGACACTGCGAGAGGAGTGACAGGACAAGCAACAGCACAAAGTATAAACAAAATATTTGTATAGAAATAAAAGATAGTAAGATTGAGAATGACAATGACAAACAAATTAATCAAGAAACTAAGGCACAGAGAAAAAATACCACAATAACGACAATAAAACAGTTCGTCACACCTAAACAATGGTGTCACAGATCACCAAACACAGTGGACTGAAAATCCTTCAGCAAAAATGCTGGAATTTCCACAGCGGGAAATCCGCAAGAGTGTCCCTAAAGAACGCTTACATAGACCCTGGAATGAAAAACTGGGATGTTTCCTATCGTAAGTCACCTCCCAACCAAACCCGCATAAACATGGAACATAGAGCACTAAATAGGACAAATAGTACACGTTATCAAGAAAGGCTCGTTAACATATAACAGTGGCACAGTGCACATACAAAAGACTACTTATCTTCAAAAAAGAACTCCCGGCCTTCGCGACAACGACAACGATGGGCATCGGATATCACACGGTCTGTATACTGGATGTCCTAGCTTCCCCGGTCCTTGAAACGTAATGGTTGACGTCTAGTTGAAAAACTTGTACACAAAAACTTGCTCTGGCAACACTGTATAACTTGACTTGTACATCACAAAAAACTTCTGTTAATTCCTACTTCTGTTCTTGGTATCACACCCCATATCACTGGAGACACCACTTCTGTTACTGTGTGTAGTTTCGTTAGAAGCTGTTCTATTAGTGTTTCTGTTATTGTTGAATGTTCGTGGTGGGTGTTGCGGTGTAGTACCACTGACAAGGACGATGTCAGTAAGGTCGGGCTTCCTGTTAGTGGCCGACAGTGTGTAAATATAATGGGCGAATGTCATGAGTTCTTTAGGTAGGTCTATATTCTGTTATCATCCACACAACAGTAACGTTAGGTCAGGAAATCCACCAACGGGTAAGACGAATAAGGTTTTTCCAACGCATACACCGTTTATTGATCACAGCAACATTGACATCACGGACAGTACATTGTCACAGGTTATAAAATGAATCAGATCGCATGAATAGCGCATCGAGGAACAGTCAATTGTTGAAAAACGTTACAATGGCAAACATGTGCTAATAATCCATAATGACTTCTGATAAGAATAGAACTGGTGTAAGGGGCGTAAATCTAGGTAAATTAGTAGCCAAGATAGATTCTGAGTTGGAGCACTTGTTTGCTTGTAGCTATCGAATTATTTAGAGAGTATCTCGTGATAGTTTCGAGAGACAGATTACAGACAGCGTGAAAAACGCTGATCATCTCAAAGTGTGAGATATATTTATTCTGTAATGTTTTTGAGCGGGGTGAGAATAGCTCGCGGCTAGGCCGCAGATGATTGATTGACTGAGTTGTGTTGACCGTGAGGAAGTCTCGTGACTGCTTTTCAGCGGAACGAGTGTGTTATCGGGAGAGTGTTCCGGGTGTTTTGACCGGGTAGGAAGACAGTGTTTTTGGGAAGTGTGAAATGCCTGTACAGTGCTGAATTTAAAATGTCGACGGATTTTTCGCTGTGGGTACAGCGTAGTATAAACCTGCAGTTTGAATTATTGTGGAAGTGTTTATAACTGCAGTGTGCAATCTTTTAGGCCATGAATCATGATCGCTGCGGAGTGCAGGATTCTTTATAGAGATGAGTTTAATAAGAGTACTTTAGGCCATGTATTATGATATCATTGTAGCTGCCAAGTGCGCAGTCCTTACAGTGGTACTGTATATCCTGTGTTGTGAGTGTCGGTTCCAACACGCACTCACTATCACCTATTGCAAAGCGTACAAGCTGGCCACCCTGGCTTTTACAGTGGTGTGCTAGTTTTATAGGATCTGACACCCGCGAAATTCGCGTGATATTAATTCACAAGTGTTAGCGTGTAGCCTGAGTGGCGTTAGTATATGAAAGACAGACATCACATTTGAGAGCTGTATCCAGGCCCAGGGAAAACTTATTCAGTATCAGTTAAACTGGGAACTGTTAACTCAAGTCGCAAGTCAAGAAATTTATTACTCAAGATTATGAGATGTCATGATATACAGTGGCGTCTGTATACCAGTACAAGTAATCATCTGGCAGTATGAACGAGTGGTGTACCTTCTTTCAACGAAATTGACAGACGGTGACCCATTTCCTGCTTTCCTGTGCGGTGTGTTAGCACGTAGCGTGCTGAATCGAGGACCTGAGCGGAATCAAGGTGTCAAGTTCCAATGCCTTTCTGTTGTCGAAAGTTTTACCATTGAACTTTGTGATATCCAGGGTGTTAACGGAAAGGAACAGAAGAGTTTTCATTCAAGATAAGTAGTTATGTTTGTGGTGTGAACTGTGTCGCCTTAACTATGTCAACGAGCCTTCCTGTGCTTTGCATCTCCTATACTGTTGAAATCTGTTGTTTTTGTTGTCTAATTCTATATAGACATATTATTAGGATTTAGTATTGATGCTAAGTATTGATGGTTGTATGATATATGTTGACTTCCCTCATATGGAAAAGGAATTGATGATACAAAGTTTATGAATAATATTTCTGGTATACATACTTAACTGTGTGAAATGGAAGGGTAATTGTCAGAACTTCTTGAAACATAAACTTGCGACATTAATAATTATACTGATATAGATATATAGTTAACTGAGTGATTGAATCACCATGGGTTTTGATAATAATCCTGCAGATATAAGGCCTATGCTGGAGAGTGCATTGTTAATAGGTAGAGATGAAAAGGGATTGAGAGGTCCACGACTTGGAGTATGGATCATGGACGATTTGTTGGTTAATGTGTCAGCATCCCTAGAGTTATTTGCTGAACATAACTTTAAGTTTGTTTGTAATTCAATAATGGCTAAGGATTTGGTTGATTTGCTACAGCACCTTCGTGTGTTTTTGAAACATTATATTGAGCATGAGCACGGACATGTAGTCCAAAGTATATTCAAAATAATCCACAACGGTATTCCTGATGAGCAGAAAAGGGAATTAGGAAGTGAGAAACAAATAAAAGTCAACAAACAAAATGCTCTACAGGAAAGAGCCAATTTTCTACAGGATATTGCCGAAAAGAAGGAATTAAGAGAAACAGTGTCGAGACTAACAAATGAGTTAGATAAGTCAAACACGGAACTTACTAAAGTACATGCGGCGTTAGATGCAGCATTGAACAAGAACAAAGAGTTGGAAATTCGGGTGAAAGACAAAGATGACGAAGTTGGTAATCTCAGACAGGAAGTTCAAGAGAAAAAAGAAATGTATGACATATTAAAGACTGAAAGCAATGTTCGTGAGGAGACTTACATAAATATGCTTCATGAGGTGTTGGAGGATAATGATATTATCAGTTGCCAACTGAAAGAAAAGAAAGACATACATGATAAATTAAAAGTTCAGGATAAGAAATGTGAGAAATTAGGTAGTGAAACATGTCAAACTAGAGCAAATAAAGAAAAGGATGAGAAAGACAAATTAGAAGAGTTAACGGCTGAGAGAGAGGAGATGATTAAGATTGAGAGATTGTTAACAGAGGAGAGAAGTAAAGTTTTGACATTTGACAAATTAAATAGGAAATTAAGTGAAGAAATTTCACAAAAAAATGTTGAAATTGCAGAAAGTACAAAAAGGGTAGAGGGTCTACTCGATGTTATTTTAAACAGCGGAATATGGTCTTCTGTAAATGTGGACAATGCTAGACAGAAAGTTGTTTGCCAACAGGTTAAAAAAACAAAGATCCAGCCCTATACAATCTTTGCGGATAGAAAGGTTAAATGTAATGAACAAAGATCGTTTCGGGGAAAATATAACTTTCAAAGATCTTTTGATTCTTCTTGCAATAGCAACAATTCTTGGCGGCAGTGTAATAGAGAGAATGATAAGGTAACAGTCAGTCCTGATAGATTTCAAGCTAAAAGCCCAAAGATTAAACGAGGAACTGATTTTGGAAGTTCTCAGAAGATGATATCAAGGGATAAAGTTATAAGTAGTGGTTCCAAGGATGAAACCCATTATAGGCGTAACTATAAAGATACTTATAGATCTGCAGATGATACTGCAAACAAGCATATTGTCAAAGAAAAGAATGGAAAGAGTTTTTGTAGGAGAGATGTTTCTAAGGTTAGAAAGTACCAAGGAAATTCATATGATAATAATTTTTCTTCTCAGAGAGATAAGAGACAGGTTAATGTATCTCAACAGTTTAATTCTGAGAATTTTGAAAATAATGGTACAGACAAATACAAGAAGAGTTTTCAATCGTGCAATAATTTTTCAGACAGATTTTTTGTGCGGAGTAGAAACGTTAATCATAACAAGTCTGACTGGGATTATAGACGTAATAACGGTCTCAAACAAAGAGGAAATGATGACAAATATTTTGATCAAACAACAAACAATAAGTGCAGTTTTGCTAATTTTGCTCGACATGAGCCCAGAATCATTGTTATTAATCAAAGTAGCAATGATAATGATGTCACAAATACTACTGCTTGTTATGTTTCTGATTTTGAAAAAGCAGCACGTTGTTGTGAACTTAAACGAAGAGTCGATGACATCGTGGGGTGACCAGATTTCCACACGGACCACAGTGCGGGGTAATTGTTTGTTTAACCTCTCCGTTGTTCGTAGTAAATTTCACCATTCATTAAAATGGAAATTTTCGTTTGTATTTTTTTAAACAGAGACGACTTCTCGATAAGGGTCAGCGCTTCTGTTTACGGTAGCGGCAAGAATATAGGTCAACATTGTGCCCGAGTGAGTGTTTTCTCAAGCGAAACATATCAGCGTGCTAGCCATGATTCGACGTTTTACCCCTAGTGTTTATGAGATGTCGGCAAGACCTATGGAGATTTTTTTTGCGGTTGATTCTTTTTTGTTTTGTTTGTTTATTAGGACAGAAGATGTTAATGTATTCTATTGCATAGATCATTATAGGTTGTTATATTATGATCATCATCTTTACGCATCATTTGATGTCTATTGTTTTTCTTGATATGTATGACTGTTTTAATTATAAATTAGTTCATTTCGATGTTATTTTTATACTATTGTGTTTTGGATAATATGTAGTGTGTTATATGGTAGTGACGTGTTGTTTACTATTCATGAATGCAATGAGCAGGTTTATATTTAACCTTACTGGTTACAAACCTATGCCTATTTACACCTTATAATCATTGTCTTTTATACTCTGGTGTAGAACTTGCAGTTTTTTTTTTGGTATTTGTTTTACAGATGTGTTGGGTAGAATAGTTTTGTACATGATGAGTTTGCTAGCTATACACATACTCATTAGTTGTAATGTTACAATAGTTACTTTTAATATATCAGGTGGAGATAGATATAAATTTATAACTGAATAACACTATAGCTAAGCTGAACGTGATTGTCAGCCGGAAATATTTAAAAGTTTAAATTGAACTGTATAGAGAAAATTAACAGCGGATGCTGATATTGTTATTTGATTGAGAAATCTAGAGATCTAATTTAAGCACTTGCTTAACATACATTACGTTGTTTTCATGTATTTGCAAACTTGTATTTTGGTAATAGTGTGTTTTTCTATGTGTTTCTCTGTGACGTATTTTTTGAAAAACTTACACGGGTTGTTTAGTGTTTGCTTAGATACAGGAATTGTTATATGTCTCTCATTTTGCTGAAGTTAGTTTCTTTGTTATTTTGTTAAGCATAGATTTGAATTAATTAAATTAAAATACTATTTTTATGTAACTTAGCGTTACGAAATATTTTTGTATTGTATTTTTGGAAAATATTTTTTTTCCGGACATTGTAATTTTTTATTTTTTATTTTTGGTTTTGTGTGTGCCTAGCGTTTGACTATGTGCTATGTTTGATATGTAGAGTAATGTTAGTTCTTTAAAGAAAGTTTTTGTTTTTTGGATGTTATGTTGTATTAGCGCTTGATTATGCGTTGGTCTTATAGCAATGCTATTACTTTTTTGTGTGGTGTCGATAATTTATTGTTCATTATATATAACTTGTATAACTGGTTTAAATTACTGATTATGTTTTGTTTAGTTATAAACTATTTTTTGTAGTATTAGTATAGGAATACTTTGTTATTTTGTTTTGTGCTTTTCGATCGTGTTTGTATGTATTTTGAAATACGTTGTTGATCTAAATAGTTATTAGTATATATTTTACCAACGTTCTCTATATTCATACCTTTTGCTTTCTATCTGTCTTTGTTGATTATTCTTCATTCCATTCCTTTTTTTCTGTTGTCTTTTCAGTATGGTTTCATATTTTGTTTACATTTCGTGCTTTACGTTTCACTTCATTCTCCTTGTATACTTCTTCTTTCGCTTCTTATACTTTCATTCTATGTATTGTTACTTTAATGGTATAACTTAATATAGTGTAGCTACTTGTGATATTTGTAATTATTTTACATATAAGAAATTGTTTGAATGTAATATTATTGTTTTTTCCTCATATTCTGATTTCATACTTACCTTTATTACGGATCATTTTTCGTTTGCTTGATCTTGTCTTTTCTTTTACTATCGGTTGTTTCCTATTTAATTGTTCGGTATTCACTTAACTTGGTTTTGTAATGCATTATTTTTGGTATGCTTAATTGATTACATTGGATACTTCATTTTTACATTTCACTTAATGCTTATATTTTGTAGATGTCTTATTTTGACTTAACTTAAGGTAATTCTTAGACGCATATGTTAGAGATTCTTAATCCTTTTTTGGTTTTGGGGAATGTATTTTTCAAAAAATTGATAGAATCAATTTTTTTCTCTGGGGGTGAGGTAAGATGATAAGAATAGAACTGGTGTAAGGGGCGTAAATCTAGGTAAATTAGTAGCCAAGATAGATTCTGAGTTGGAGCACTTGTTTGCTTGTAGCTATCGAATTATTTAGAGAGTATCTCGTGATAGTTTCGAGAGACAGATTACAGACAGCGTGAAAAACGCTGATCATCTCAAAGTGTGAGATATATTTATTCTGTAATGTTTTTGAGCGGGGTGAGAATAGCTCGCGGCTAGGCCGCAGATGATTGATTGACTGAGTTGTGTTGACCGTGAGGAAGTCTCGTGACTGCTTTTCAGCGGAACGAGTGTGTTATCGGGAGAGTGTTCCGGGTGTTTTGACCGGGTAGGAAGACAGTGTTTTTGGGAAGTGTGAAATGCCTGTACAGTGCTGAATTTAAAATGTCGACGGATTTTTCGCTGTGGGTACAGCGTAGTATAAACCTGCAGTTTGAATTATTGTGGAAGTGTTTATAGCTGCAGTGTGCAATCTTTTAGGCCATGAATCATGATCGCTGCGGAATGCAGGACTCTTTATAGAGATGAGTTTAATAAGAGTACTTTAGGCCATGAATTATGATCGCTGCTGAGTGCAGGATTCTTTATAGAGATGAGTTTAATAAGAGTACTTTAGGCCATGAATCATGATAGCTGCTGAGTGCAGGATTCTTTATAGTGCTACGTTTAATAAGAGTACTTACGGCCATGATGCCCCGGGGTTTTCACGTAAAAAGTTACGGGGGTGCAACAACTTCACTTGTTGAACAATAGCACACATGTGCTAATAATCCATAATGACTTCACTTGTTGAACAATGGCAAACATGTGGTAATAATCCAGAATGAATCTGATCACATAAACAGCGATTCATCATACATTGAAATAGCAGAAATAATCCATAGGGAATTGGTTGCGTAAATAGCAATTCGTCATAAATAGACATAGCCGATATAATCCATGGCATTTTAATAATCTATTGAATCTCTTCCCTTAAATAACACTCTGGTCACACTAGCGAGACTATCCCCGTCTCGAAGCTCTGCCAGATACCTAATGACCGAGATTATAGTTACTCAGTACAACTCAGTAAATCTTCGCTCAAGCGCGTACTAACAGCTTGACATGTGAGCCCAGCTCACTCGTATCTCTCCCCCAACTACTACTAAGAATATATGAACACTTTCTTTATTTAAAAAAAAAACTAACAAACACATACTCAATTGAGATATGTTCCAAAAATATCGTACACAAAGCACCCAAATAAAAAATCTATCTCATAACTTTAAACGTGCTTACTAGCGTGTCTATAAAAAATCAGACACGTACGTAAGAATCCCAAACACTTAACTCCAACTCGAAAACATGACTTAACAGTAACGTTGACTGAGACAAACATGTAGTACATTTAAAAGATTAAATCGAAGTTAAATTTGTAACATTACAAATAACAAAATTTAATAATCACTTTAGATGTAACAGTTTTAAAATAATTTGAATAGTTATGGATAAAGAAAAGCTATCATCCTCGTATTTGGGGATTGTGAAAAGGGTTACGAAGTTCAAGTGGCAGCATATGTTGGAACTTAGCTGCCAATGACGGTTCTGTCTTTTCACGCTGATCACTCGTCTCTGGTCAAGGTTGTAGCTCGTCTCCAAGGAAACTTCAAGGAAAGTCTACACAGTGCGTCCTTTGTCTTAAAGCGTAGGCCACTATCCCGTCTTGTTCCAGAAATATTACGTTCTGCTGGTACCACCAATAACGGTGATAGAAGAATAGAAAAGAACGCTCTTCTGAGTATGGCGTTCTCTGACACATACTTATGTGTCCCCCCTCTTCTATTTCACCATCCCACTTAACTCAGACTTTACCCTCTGTCACGGCGGTTTTGATCATTAAATTACCTACATCTTCTTCCTATTCTCTCACCCAAATCCTTTTATTTTATTATCTTTCCATACTTGTTTTTTCCTGTATTTTTCGCATCACTCGGGTGCGGAAAATATTTTCTTCTGTATTCTCAAAACTTTACCGGTTTCTTTTCTCAAAACTGAGAATCGCACTAGCATTCTATTACGTAGATGTCAGGGCTGCAGGGCGTCAGAAGGCGTGATAAGTCGGTTCGCTGAACATAGGACGTAGACAATCGTCTACATTCTCACCGAGCGCGCGAGCTTCTTCTCGGCATAAGTCCCGGTGAGGTGTGATACTTTACATCTGCACCGGTCAGTATTCAGACATTTGTCTGAAAAATCCCAAACTGACACGGCGCTCACTGTGGGCCATGGTCAGCTGTAGTGTGAAAACTGCCCTGCATTGGAGACAGGTTGTCTGAGATTTCGCAACTGACACGCAGAAAGTGGCAGTTTACGACAGCCTCTTCTAGTTACGTAGTTGTTATGAGAAAGGGGAGATTATTTCGTTTTGCGAAATAAGCGTTCATCTCTTTGTCTGGGTTTTCATATATACTAGAATGAGCTAGACTTCATTCTTCTCAATAAATCGCAATAGACAGGTGGTTCGCGAAGAGTAGAGCTGTATAAGCGAAGTTTCTTAGTTTGTTGCGACAATTTGTCGAACTTCTAGACTTCCATAAATATGAGCGTAAAAATTCTTAATTGTGCGATATCCTGTAGTGCTGTGTTTTGAGGTAAATATTATATAGTAGTTCTCTAGAATTTTGTGAAGTGATTAAGTGTTAACTCGCCGATTTAATTTTAAACTAGTTCTTTTGAACAGAGGGCTTAATCTATATAGTCTGTATTATTTTCTAGTGACGCGTTCCAGTGGAAAACAGAAATTATATTTCTTGCTTAAATTCAGTCGGCTAATAAAGAAATTTAATTTAACTTCTAAATAATCAGACGAGAGAATATATTTTAAAAACTAAACTTATAACGCTAGATACATCATTGAGTGTTGACGAAATACGTATGTATTTTCTAATTCATGATGTTTGATTTATTTAATATAACTTATTTTACGGGAAGTTTTAAATATAAGTCAAGCTGTAGGCTTGCTATTAAAATGTAAGTTATATTGAGTACATATATGTAAATTATTTGATATGTGTTTTTTCTTTTATATAGTGAAACGGTGGTACCCAACTTTACCAGCGTTCTAGTACGTGAACTTTATTTGGGAAGAAACAAATCACTTTCATTACCTGAACTGTAACAGTTAAATGAAGTAAGAGGCCTTCGCGCCAGAATTAATTCTTCCAGAATAACTCTTCAGTACAATTCAGCCCGTTGTGGCAAGCAAAGATCAGAAACATTCCGACAGAGTTTTGACTAGTACTGTGGTGACAAAATATAGTAACTTCCTGAAAGTAGACACCGATCTGACATTCCTTAAATTCTAGAAACCAAAGCTAATGACATTGTGCTCTGCTAACTTTCGTGCCTGGACAATATTTTAAGTGACTTAATCAGACATTCGAAAAATTAGAACACCCAAGGAATCGTTCCCTGAGAGTTTAGTACGTCTTTTGGAACTGGGGATTTCTTGGTCAAGGACTGCATTTTCGGGTCTGTGTGAAGGTCTTAGAATTTATTATGTTCCCAGAGGCAGCGAGCAAAGTTGTGAGTATAACTGTCTACCCATGGTCATGGCTGAATGAATGAGTGTACGCAGATCAGAGTGTTATTTTACAGTTGTAATATTGTCATCCATTTACTGTCTTAATTCTTTTTGTTTAACCTGCAGAATTTGTTACTATTTGCTAGAGTTTCTTTACTTCTTAGGCTAAATCAGATTATTCAACTCTGTGCATACATTTACGAGAAAAGAAGAAAAACTCTTAGCCTAAACCCTACGTATCTATAACTCTTTGGGCCATCATCTGTTCTCTTAACGGGGCTGTGGGCTAAACCTAGAGCTAAGATTCTAACGGGCTATCATCCTTGTAGCATCTTCTTAAATTTTATGACTATTTGTATATGTTTTTCCTTGATGTAATTTTTGGTGTTGTGAGAAATTTTGATATGATAATTAAAATATCTCTCTTGAACAAAAAAATCAGTGCGTTGGTCAGCTCGATCCCAATTATCTGTATATCATTGTTATAGTTTTCCCACGTCGGTGTGTTTACCTGTCGTCACGTGTATGTGCGTGCCCGTGAGTAGATAGAGATTTATGTAATATATATCTGTGGTTTAGACTGTCAGACACTTTAAAAACGGTCGTAGATGATAGGTGAGAGAGAGAAGATTATCTCGATTCTCAAAGACAGCCTCTATATCACATTCTATCATCTCACGTGTGGAAATTCTATTGCTCTTCTCCAGCTCTCACTGTGACTATCACTCATTCCAACCTATTCAGAAGGGACCACACCCAAGTCTTAATACTCCTATCTAAAATCTACGACAAATGGGTTCTCGTCCGTAGGATTTTTGAACTTAGAATAGGAAGACGAGTACGACAAATGGGTTCTCGTCCGTAGGATTTTTGAACTTAGAATAGGAAGACGAGTACGACAAATGGGTTCTCGTCCGACGGATTTTTGAACTTAGAATAGGAAGACGACTACGACAAATGGTTGCTCGTTTCCGGTTTTTGAACTTTGAATAGGAAGACGAGACGACAAATATCAGCTCGTCTTTAAGATTCTTTATTCTGATATAGAGTAAGAGTGTGATGTCTTGTGAGTTGTTATATCTTTAAATAATTTATCCCCTAGGCTAACGATCTGTTTATGGGCGTGCTGACCACACAAACTGATAAGTTTTTTTTCCACAGCATTTTGAATAATATACATTTGGTTTACAGGTTGATTTTGTCGGAATACATGTTAATTAATGATTTTGTAATACTAAACGCTGGTAAAGTGGTGAGTGTATAACATTCACTGGGTTTTGAAGAAGTAGGTGTTTGAGCAAAAGCTAAGGAGTGCGTTTCGGACTATTTGTTCAGGTTAATTGCCTCCCTTACCCTAACTGTCTTCAGGGGTAAACTTGATAGTGGATTTAAAATTAAGGGATTATTTTTCTCTTTAATTTTTGCAATAATTATTTTGCTTTTCCACTGTAGCAACTTATTTTTCAGAAGTAATCTTAACTACCATTTAGTTGGCGTAGTCGTGTTTTGCATTAGGTGCTTTATTGCCGATAATAGCAGCGATAGTTAGATTTTATTTTGTAGGAGGTATCCCAGGGTTAAATATATCATCTTTTGATTTTTGGTATTTTTTTCTCGTAAGTGGTAGGAACCAGTGTATCTTTTTTCCTATTTTCTTTCTCGTCTACGTCTCAGCCACTGACATAATATGGCCGAGAGGGCAAAGCTTAGACAACTCCTCAGGGACGAAGCGAGAGAGGAGGGACTGGAAGGAGAGGAAGCGAAAGCATTTGTCAGAAACGAACTTGAGAGATACGATGCGGAGAGGAAAGAAGAAGAAGCTAGGAAGAAAGAAGCGGAAGACCGTCTTTTACAGCAGAAGAAGATGGACGAAGAAATGGAAATCCGTAGGGAGAGAGAAAGAGAGAAGGAGAGACAGCATGAGAAGGAGGAGAAGGAGAGAGAGGAAAGAGAGAAGGAGAGACAGCATGAGGAACGAGAGAAGGAGAGACAGCATGAGGAAAGAGAAAATGAGCAACGACGACAGCATGAGCTGGCTCTTAAAACTCTAGAATTCCAAAGTCGTGGTGCTGCCTCTGCCTCCAGTATTGGAGAGTCTTCTCCTCGTTCTTCCTTAACTGATCCTGCTAGTACTCAATCTACTCATCTCTCTGCTATGTCTTTCCCGCTAGAGTCTTTCCCTTGTCCTAATGAGAAGATTGACACTTGGCTAGAAAAATTTGAGAAAATTGCCACTCTGTACGGTTTAGAGAGGTCGCGTTGGAATATAAAACTTTCCCAGGCCCTAAAAGGTTCTGCTTATGATGTTTATTCTAAGCTGGAAAGTAGCCAACAAGAGGACTACGATGTGTTGAAGAAAGCGTTACTGGAGCGTTTTGAAATGAACGCTCGCAAGTTTTTGCAACTGTTTCGCAACAGCCGGAAAGAGAATTCTGAAACTTTTCACCAGTTCTCATCTCGTCTAAAGGGATATCTAACAAAGTGCCTTGAGCTTTCACAGCTCCCCTCTACCTATGAAGGTCTTGAGGAACTTGTTCTAACAGAACAAATAAAGAACACTTTGTCTGCTGATACCCAGAGATTTCTAGCTGAGCATGGGGCGGAAAAACGTGAAGACATTTTGGAAAAGTCTGAGCGTTATCACAATGCGCTGGCTGAACTACCGGCCACAAAGCGGAAACCGACAGAGGAGCATTTTCGAAAACATAACCTAGAGCAATCTTCTCAGGCTTCTAACCAAAATAACCACAGGGAAACTGGACCTCAAAACCCCCCTCCGGAAAAATCCAAGTTCTACAAGAACAAGTACCCCAACCACCCCAAACAGTCTGATCTACCCGACCGCCCTACATGGCAGCGCAGCCAGAAAGGACAAGGTGGCAAAGGGAGAACCCCTGAGCACGGGACATATGATCAGACCGAGCACACCGAGCCGAAACGCATCGGATGCTTATTGACAGTCTCGCAAGGCGGAATTATTGACAGTGATTCCCAACCTGTTGGGGATACACCCTCAACGCGAGGTATTGTTACTTTGAACGGTTCTCAAACTTCTTGCTTATTTGACACGGGGCTTTCTTACGATTGCATTGTTGCCAGAAACCTGGTTAAATCCGGTCAAGAGACAGCAGAGATCGTCCAACTTTGTGGAGTTCGTAAGAGTGATGCACCTACAGCGCTTCCCATCGCATTGGTGGAGATACACTCTGACTTTGTCAGAGGGGTGATCAAAGCGGCTGTTATGGATGATCCCATCTACCCAGTCATACTTGGCGGTAGATACGTGTGTATTGGGAAACCGGAAGAGCCGATTGTGGCAGCAGTAACTACAAGAGGGCAAACCAAGAAGGAACGGGAGCCTGCGCCTAATTTGTTACCCATGGAACTTAAAGAAGCGCAATACAAGGACCCTACTTTGGCACCCTGCTTTAGGAAACTGCCCATGGCTAAGGAACCCAGACAGCACGGGGACATTTTTTCTAAGGATGGCGTACTTTATCGGAGAACGGGCAAGCCTGACCTATTTTACAACCAGCTCCTAGTACCGAAACAGTACAGAAGCCAAATCCTAGAAATGGGGCACTCTCTTCCCTTCAGCGGACATATGGGACAGAACGCCACAAACCAACGTGTAACCACTCATTATTGGTGGCCAGGAGTAAACACTGATATTATCAGGTATGTCAAATCCTGTGCCCAGTGCCAACGTGTACCACCCAAGCAACGGACACCCCCAGTCCACATGGGTGAAATGCCAATAATGGGAACACCATTCGAACGGGTTGTGATCGACATTTTAGGGCCTTTCGAAAGGACTAAAAGAAGGAACAGGTTCATCCTGACCTTAGTCGATACATGCACTTTATGGGCAGAAGCTATCCCGCTAACATGCGCAGATGCCAAGCATGTCGCAGAAGCCCTCGTGCAGATTTTCACTCGGTTGGGATTCCCTCAGCAAGTGTTGACGGATAACGGATCCCCATACCGAAACCTGTTGATGGATGAGATCGTTAAGATCTTGAGGACCCAGCACATCCATACTAAGCCATATACTCCGGCCGGAAATTGGCTCGTGGAACGTACTAATGGAAACCTCAACATGATGCTAAGTAAGCTGGCACAAGTGAAACCTGAAGATTGGGATCTCTGCATTCCTGCAGCATTATTTGGCTACAGAGAATCTCCTCATACTTCCACAGGATTTCCGCCAGCTACACTCTTATTCGGCAGACCCATTAAGGGCCCGCTTGAAGCCTTACTTCAGTCTCTGACAGACGAGAAGGCGGATGAGACAGTTGTCTCAGCAAGTAAATATGTGTCGGTTTTAAAGGAAAGGTTGAAACTAGGGTGGGACCTAGCAACGACTAACTTTAAGCGAGCACGCACAAAGCACGCTAACCTATACAGGAAATTCGCGAAATAGAGAGAATTAGAAGCAGGAGAGAAAGTTTTGGTGTTACTCCCTACCGGAAACAACCAACTGAAGATCGGATGGCAAGGGCCGTTTACCGTCCTGAAAAAGATTTCTAAGGCTAACTACCAGATCTCTATTCAAGGAAAGGAGAAGGTTTTCCATTTAAATCTTTTAAAGAGATACTTGGAAAGACCAGTGCCAACCTCCGACCATCTCCTGACGATCGCCAGAGCTGACGAAGATGATGATAGTGGCAGGGATATTCCACCGCTATCACAGGAAATCTTTCAAAAATGTCAGAAGCGGCGACGCTCTTTCAAGCGCGCATGGGAGACATTCCAGAGGAAGGAAACTTTGGGGAGGAGACTTGAGTAGGAATTGGACAGAGATGGAGGGGGAAGATGAGAGGGAAGAAGACAGACACCCCGAAGCTACGGTTATAGGAAATTTAATTCCATAACGTAGACATGGAGTGCTTCCATATCTTAAGGGGGGACGTCCTGTCACGGGGGTTTTGATCATTAAATTACCTACATCTTCTTCCTATTCTCTCACCCAAATCCTTTTATTTTATTATCTTTCCATACTTGTTTTTTCCTGTATTTTTCGCATCACTCGGGTGCGGAAAATATTTTCTTCTGTATTCTCAAAACTTTACCGGTTTCTTTTCTCAAAAATGAGAATCGCACTAGCATTCTATTACGTAGATGTCAGGGCTGCAGGGCGTCAGAAGGCGTGATAAGTCGGTTCGCTGAACATAGGACGTAGACAATCGTCTACATTCTCACCGAGCGCGCGAGCTTCTTTTCGGCATAAGTCCCGGTGAGGTGTGATACTTTACATCTGCACCGGTCAGTATTCAGATATTTGTCTGAAAAATCCCAAACTGACACGGCGCTCACTGTGGGCCATGGTCAGCTGTAGTGTGAAAACTGCTCTGCATTGGAGACAGGTTGTCTGAGATTTCGCAACTGACACGCAGAAAGTGGCAGTTTACGACAGCCTCTTCTAGTTACGTAGTTGTTATGAGAAAGGGGAGATTATTTCGTTTTGCGAAATAAGCGTTCATCTCTTTGTCTGGGTTTTCATATATACTAGAATGAGCTAGACTTCATTCTTCTCAATAAATCGCAGTAGACAGGTGGTTCGCGAAGAGTAGAGCTGTATAAGCGAAGTTTCTTAGTTTGTTGCGACAATTTGTCGAACTTCTAGACTTCCATAAATATGAGCGTAAAAATTCTTAATTGTGCGATATCCTGTAGTGCTGTGTTTTGAGGTAAATATTATATAGTAGTTCTCTAGAATTTTGTGAAGTGATTAAGTGTTAACTCGCCGATTTAATTTTAAACTAGTTCTTTTGAACAGAGGGCTTAATCTATATAGTCTGTATTATTTTCTAGTGACGCGTTCCAGTGGAAAACAGAAATTATATTTCTTGCTTAAATTCAGTCGGCTAATAAAGAAATTTAATTTAACTTCTAAATAATCAGACGAGAGAATATATTTTAAAAACTAAACTTATAACGCTAGATACATCATTGAGTGTTGACGAAATACGTATGTATTTTCTAATTCATGATGTTTGATTTATTTAATATAACTTATTTTACGGGAAGTTTTAAATATAAGTCAAGCTGTAGGCTTGCTATTAAAATGTAAGTTATATTGAGTACATATATGTAAATTATTTGATATGTGTTTTTTCTTTTATATAGTGAAACGGTGGTACCCAACTTTACCAGCGTTCTAGTACGTGAACTTTATTTGGGAAGAAACAAATCACTTTCATTACCTGAACTGTAACAGTTAAATGAAGTAAGAGGCCTTCGCGCCAGAATTAATTCTTCCAGAATAACTCTTCAGTACAATTCAGCCCGTTGTGGCAAGCAAAGATCAGAAACATTCCGACAGAGTTTTGACTAGTACTGTGGTGACAAAATATAGTAACTTCCTGAAAGTAGACACCGATCTGACATTCCTTAAATTCTAGAAACCAAAGCTAATGACATTGTGCTCTGCTAACTTTCGTGCCTGGACAATATTTTAAGTGACTTAATCAGACATTCGAAAAATTAGAACACCCAAGGAATCGTTCCCTGAGAGTTTAGTACGTCTTTTGGAACTGGGGATTTCTTGGTCAAGGACTGCATTTTCGGGTCTGTGTGAAGGTCTTAGAATTTATTATGTTCCCAGAGGCAGCGAGCAAAGTTGTGAGTATAACTGTCTACCCATGGTCATGGCTGAATGAATGAGTGTACGCAGATCAGAGTGTTATTTTACAGTTGTAATATTGTCATCCATTTACTGTCTTAATTCTTTTTGTTTAACCTGCAGAATTTGTTACTATTTGCTAGAGTTTCTTTACTTCTTAGGCTAAATCAGATTATTCAACTCTGTGCATACATTTACGAGAAAAGAAGAAAAACTCTTAGCCTAAACCCTACGTATCTATAACTCTTTGGGCCATCATCTGTTCTCTTAACGGGGCTGTGGGCTAAACCTAGAGCTAAGATTCTAACGGGCTATCATCCTTGTAGCATCTTCTTAAACTTTATGACTATTTGTATATGTTTTTCCTTGATGTAATTTTTGGTGTTGTGAGAAATTTTGATATGATAATTAAAATATCTCTCTTGAACAAAAAAATCAGTGCGTTGGTCAGCTCGATCCCAATTATCTGTATATCATTGTTATAGTTTTCCCACGTCGGTGTGTTTACCTGTCGTCACGTGTATGTGCGTGCCCGTGAGTAGATAGAGATTTATGTAATATATATCTGTGGTTTAGACTGTCAGACACTTTAAAAACGGTCGTAGATGATAGGTGAGAGAGAGAAGATTATCTCGATTCTCAAAGACAGCCTCTATATCACATTCTATCATCTCACGTGTGGAAATTCTATTGCTCTTCTCCAGCTCTCACTGTGACTATCACTCATTCCAACCTATTCAGAAGGGACCACACCCAAGTCTTAATAAAAAAAAAAAGGAACCCGTTACACGCCCATTGAGGCATATTATGAATATGGTGTTAGGCCCATATTATCTTGACCGTCGGCACACGAGGGGTGATGTGGTCGGCATCACGCCGGCCGCCTTAACCTTCCCAGAGTAGCTCTGGTACCCATTTGGGGCTGGGTCGACCCAGGAGCCGTTTGTGGCCTAAAAATTTTTCCGCCTCATCTGGGGATCGAACCATAGACCACTGCGCTAGGAAGCCAGTGCACTAACCACTATGCTACCGCATACTCCTATCTAAAATCTACGACACCCTCTATGAGAATTAAATTTAATCCCTCGGGATAAAACTTCCTTTACATTTAAACTGAATAGCTTTAGCTTTACATTACATTTAAATAAAAAGGCTAAACGTACATATATAATATGTTTTACATTAACATCTCCACTGTTTGAAAAGTGTTCACAATATAAATTCATTCATGTTTTATTTACATTTACTTACTTACTTACTTAGTTGTTCAACCTTCTACCATGAGGTGTAGCGGTTTGGAAGAGAGAGCGCCATGCTATCCTATTGGCTGTCTTCCTCCTGGCCTGGTTCCATTCTAGTCCTCTGTCCTTCAAAGATTGTCTAATGTTGTCCTCCAAGCGGACTCTGGGTCGTCTTGGGGGTCTGGATCCCTGGCTCTTTGTTTCCCATGCTTGTCGTGATAGCCGATCTTCTCCAATTCTGCAGACATGGCCAAACCATCTTAGTTGGCACTGTTCTACTTGGGTCTGCAGGGAGTGGGATTTTAAGCCTTGACGTATCGTCTGGTTGCGGACCATGTCTCGTCTTGTTACTTCAACCACCTTCCTCAGATACCTCATTTCTGAGGTTTGGATCTGGCTTTTGTGGGTTGTAGTTATTGCCCATGACTCGCATCCATATGTCAAGACTGGAACATAGGTGGAGCGGTATACAGCTATCTTCGTTTTCTTACCAACCTCTCTCTTGCTGAGGAATCCTCGATTTATGACCTGAAAAAGTCTCCCAGCTGTTGCTTTTCGAGTGGCCAACTCTTCTTTGATGCCTCCTTTTCGGTCTATAATAGCTCCGATATATTTAAAGTGGTCGACCTGCTCCAGGACCTGTTCTCCTAGCTTAATCTGATGTCTTCTTTCTTCTCGTGATATCACTATGGATTTTGTTTTAGAGCTGCTTATGACCATCCCTCTCTTCTCCAGCTCTTCCTTCCAGACTTGCAGGTTGGATTGGAGATGTGCCTCTGATTTAGCAATCAGTGCAACATTATCAGCAAATGCCAGCTCTGAAATACATACCTGTCTCATCTTCCAGTACCCCACTGAATACTTTCTTGTTCTCTCCTTACATGCCTTGATAAAATCGTCCATGAGGAGTATGAAAAGATAAGGTGACAGGATATCACCTTGTTTTACACCAGTGGTGGTCCTGAACTCTTCTGACTTATGGTTTGCTGTCCTCACATAATTTCTGCAAGACTTGTAGAAGCTCTGTATAGCATGAATCAGACGTGCTGGAAAGTTCTTCCTTGCCAAACAGTCCTAAAGTTTGCTCCAGGGGACCCTGTCAAACGCCTTTTCCAGATCTAAGAAACAAAGATGGATCTCACTCTTATACTCAAGGGCCTTTTCATTCCGCTGTCTGAGTGTGAAGATTAGGTCTTGAGTACTTCGTTTTGCTCGGAATCCGCACTGGATCTTATCCAATTGTGGCTCAGCTAGGCGTCGGAGTCTCTGCTCTAGGATTCTAGTGCAGATTTTACCAGGGACACTGAGAACGGATATGTCTCTGTGGTTTCCACATTGTCGATTGTCACCTTTTTCTGAAAATTGGTGTTACATTTACCCTTGTAGAAAAGTTTGAAACTTCTATTAATTAAAATGAATATTTTCACATAGACATTTCCGTTGGTTTAAAGCGTGAAACTTTATATTAATTTTAAAGCGAATATGTTTATAGGGACATTTACACGCCTTTGAAAATGTAAGAATTTTTCTTAGAATGTACATCACTTCTTTTCATCTTTCCCTCCCTGCTCCAGAGGGAACCTGGAACTACTTTATGCTTTTAGTTCTCTTCACGAAACTATCAATAAAACAATCACCAGCCCGTGCAGTGGTAGTTCATGAATCATCATTCTATACGCTGAGGTTGCCAGCCTCAAATGACTTTGACATCCAATAGCGAGTTTCACACAATAAAATTCACATATATATATATATATATATATATATATATATATATATATATATATATATATATATATATATATATATATAGATATATATATATATATATATATATATATATATATATATATATACATATATACATGTTAGTTCACATGTTAGTAATAAAATATGAAATGTAAATCAAAACTTACGCCAATCCTGGCTACAGACTTGTCGCACAGATTAATAAAATAGACGAATCTTCTCTTAAACGTATCTGGAATCTCTTTTAATTTGACAATAGATTGTCGCTTCTGACTCCGTGTTTCTTCAGTTTCCTAGTTCCGGTGTTCCTTATTCAAATCTGAAAGAGATTTCCTGTGCTTTATAAGTCTTATCGAGTTCTTCAATAAAAGGTCCAGATAACAATTAGGAATTATAAATCTAGTTTTCACTGTGGCGAGGTCGGATGTTGTCTTGGCGAGCGTGCAAATCACAGAGAAATAAAACTGTGAAATTGCCAGCCTATATTCCCTCTAGTGATGTTAGGAATCTAATCAGAAAGGTCCAATCATTTCAAACAGGTCAGGTGTGGCACTTTCAAAATATTTTCCTACACGGAAAATAAGGTGCACTCCTGCAAAGGTCACGTATTACCATATATGGACATATAATGCCTTACATACACTCTCACCAACACATTTGCAGACTCACATTGTCTAAAATGTAATAAATCCATGATTACTTTTTCACCAAGGACCGGAAGTAATTAGATCACATTTGTCTACCCACATGTGTCACACATACAGTAATCTCTTTATCTGTCGTATGAGTGCGCACACCCCGGGTCTTATCGGTGATTTAAGCTGATAGCGCAGACCGATGTAAGTTTTAGTCTGCCGCGTCTATAACCACAAATCTGGGTAGCAGTCCTTGCAAATGTGATATTTATTACCTACAGGGTGATTTGCTAAAATCAGATATCTGCTACTTAGCAGAAAAAGAAGAAAGAAAGAAAGAAAGAAAGAAAGAAAGAAAGAAAAGTGCGATAATTGACAGCACCTAATATAAATCAGTACCACAAATGTACCGATACTGCGGGAGAGAACCAAAGATCGATAGAGGTCGCCCCGTTTCGTCACAAGGATGCAAACTACTTACTGTGCCACACCAACACATTCAGTTATAGATTTTCACTTTCTCGGATACGCAGCTACTTGCTATTTCACGAAGAAGAAAAAAATTGACATCTTCTATCAGAGGTTTGATTTTTTCGCTCTTTTTATTTATTGGCTCATTCAATGTCTCACTGTAATGTTTGCGGTCTTGTTGTCTGTTTGTAATGTGACTATTAATATAAGTACATCGTGCTGACAACGCGAATGCATAAGGGCATTCTCAGGACATAAAACTGGCAGAAGAACACAAGTCATCTGGTCCACGATACATATCGATATTTATTTAGTTCTTCACAACACTTCAAGCAATGGTAGAAAAATGGAGAATCTTGAACATCTGTCTCCTCAAACAAAAGTGCATGGTCAGTCCATAAGTAATTAAGCACTCATAGTGGCATAACATCACTATATGGTCTCATCTACTCAGTTCTGGCCGCTGTACTAATATGTGCGTGTCAACCATCGACACCCAAGTAATGTGGACCGAAAACGTGAATATATATTTCTTGAATTAATACTTCTCTATAAGGTGCCGAACTTCTTCATAAGTTCGGGGCCATCTTACCGATCGTTGAAAAAACAAGTGGCGGCCTTCGAAGTTATATTAATGCCACATAAACGTACAAAAATCCTCCACGTTTCCGGGAGCTCAAAAATACGTCTTGCTTGGACGAATGAAGTATACGAAAGGCCCAGAATATTATCCGTTTGAATAAATTAGGAACCTCGTTACGTCATTGACAACCGGTGACGCAATAAATATGCAGTGTTCAATACGTTAAAAATCGTGCAAAAACATGAGTTACCACAAACAGACATATTTCCTCAAATAAAAATGGCTATATGCCTGTGTGTGACAATATACCATGACATATTAACTTTATTCCTTAATACTCGCCGACTCATACACATTAATTTATTGCAAAACTATGAATGCAAGGCTTTCACTGAACATTTTTATAAAATATGTCTTTCCATTTTTAACTGGCGACTTTAAGTATTCGCACAGACACAGCCATATAGCTATAGACACCAGGGCCGAATTAAGCCAAGAAGTGCCTCAAGGCTTTTTGGTGTTTTGGGTCAACCAAACTAAGACCTAACAGGCAATAATTTTATTTTTTTTTTAAACCCATTAGCATGGTGATGGTATATACTAGTGTTATTTATGATTTTGCTGGAATGCATTATGTCTTTTAAGCTACTTTTGTTTTTACAATCATTTTAGAACGTTGGAAAGTGCAAACATTTTCTTGTTATCCATAAATCTTTGCATTTTTATTTTTATTTTAATTTATGCATGGGCCAGAAAGAGCTCCTGGCCCCTAAGCTGAAACATACTTAGCATTATCGACAGTTTGGTCCTGACAGACACTCACATGGTCTAACTCACATCCATATACTTCCACTATTTCCCACACACGCGCCCATACCCACACATAATCATGCACACATGCTTGCACTTATCTACACTCATTCCGAAGCGTTCTAAAAATATTTCCTGAAGTCCCGGTGCCCACAAGACCCACACAAACCCATTTCCCGTAAACTTGTAATAGAAGCAATAGGTTATTGGATTTATGGGTCCAATGATCATCTGCCTATTTAATGTTCAAACATCAGCCAGCGAACAACATACACACTAGACGCGTGAAATATCGATTCGAGCACGTTTCCAACAGCGTTGATATGACAGGTATTACAATAAGTGTGCGCAGTGTCAATTAATATTTTCATATAATGGTGATGATGACGTTATTGAACATGGAGACGACCGAAAAGAAAACAATTAGACGGTATTTGTAAAATCCCAATGCTAGTCTGACAAGCAACACATTAATGCCTAAGAACATAAGCTGCACCTCACTATGGTGCATATTGACGGCACTAGTTGAGGTAAGACTGAACTAAAAAGAACTACTTGTGGAGTATTTTCTGGTCAAGTGTACGTACTGCGTTTTAGAAATGCATTCAAATGCTTTCCACAAAATTGAAAACCAGTGAAGTAATCTTACACAGCGGTATTTTATAAGTGAAATTTTCACCGACACACACATATTGCTTCGTTGAGGACAGGTCCAATCAGGAGGAGACTATCTTAGCTTCTCAAATGCCAAACCAATTGCAAATAAGTGACTGATATTAGTAGCGGTCTCCAACACCCCACTACACTCATGAAGAACATTGCTACATGACAACATAAGATATTGCCCTTTTCATGGTATTTTCTAACTCACTGACCATAAAAGGTCTTACCACTTCCGTTGGTACTTGTTATGTTTACAAACTCACTACTTCACAGATCTATCACTGATAATATATTCCAAGATGTTACTTTCTTGTAGTTGATTATTACGATAAAGTTACTCTTCCAGAAGTGTTACATCACTTTCCATGTCTTAATCTTTAATAAGATTGATATCTTCCTACACCCCACTGAAATCGGTAGTGTATTTGGGCATTTCAGGTTTGCGAACTGACACCTATCTCCAGATACCATCTGTTGTCCATAGTGGACAACTGAGACAACATGGTTTGTGGCAGTTATCTGAAACCCATATCCCCGTATCAAATGTTGCTATCTACTTTCGAAAACAACGTATGGGTTTTTGCCTTATGCCATTTTGTTCAATCCCAGCTTATTTTCCACTCCACCATCTAGTGTTGACAATACGAATATCGCCATAATCTAACAAACACGTCGAGCGGTCAGTTAAAACTGGAATGGCGAATGACGAAGTTGGACAAGATATCATAAGATAACCGTGAACGATGAAAGCGTAAACAATAAACAAGGCAAGAATTAGCAAGTAGAAGGAATGGTTGAGTAACACTGCTGGAGAGAGGTGAAGCCCAGGAAAAGAGAACGAACTTATTTTGTCACGCCCTCTCTCCTCGCTCAACATTGCATTTATGTTGCATGTGACGTGTATATGTAAATAGACTACATAAATACGTCCACCTTTGCTCCTCATTAGTGTTTACGTTTTGCTACGCAAAAACTCACGCAATTCGCTGTCTGTGGGCTGTCATTTTAGCCATGCCTATTTTTCCTGTCTTTCTTGCGCTAACGAGTTGTTTACATATTATTCGCATCATGCCCGGTAATGGGGGGGAACCGGTCTGTTTAACAGAGTTCTCACGCGAGCTGACATGTCAATCATCAGGCAGTGACAGAAAGCACGTGAAGAAACTGATCAGACTAAGTAGCAGCTTCAAGGGCGATTATAATATTTCCCGGTCATCTTTGATGTCCGACATTTTCAGGGGAATTAAGTATTTGATCTAAAAAAGAAGAGATAATCTATGCCGCTTCGCTCGCAAGAGACGGTTCTCTGATGCCGTTCAGCATAGCGAGTGAGCGAACCGTAGAATCTTTTATCTCAAGAAGCCAGCTCGCGGATTTCTCCTAAAACGTCCAAGGTGTGACTTTTGCCATCTTTCGGAGAGATCACACAAAATTTGTATATATACTGCCTGCACTTTAAGTCAGTATCAAGCCTCTCAAGAAATTTAGGATAATCTTAACGCGTACGCTAGAACCTATGTGAAATAGTGCTTAATGGCCTTCGTGGGGATTATTCGGCTTTTCTGGCAATAATAATATAAGTTGTGCTTAAGTGTTTAATGTGTTAGAGAGTTACCATTTTATTCACTGTGAGTCCTTTGCGTTAAGACTAGCGAAACAGCAACTTCTCTTCTTCTTCTTCCATCCTTAGCCACCAGCCGGCAAAGCAGTGTGTGGCCAGTACGCCTAGTGGCGTCTTAGGGCAACAACAAATTGATCAATCTATTGCTGTTTCCACCACGCCTAGTGGCGTCTTTGTGGAACAAAAACAGACCAAACAATCTATCATTGTTTCCGTAATCAGATTGGTTGGCAAGCAGGTGATCAGCCCACTGTGCGAAGTTTTTACGGGATGGGGTAAACAGCCCCATGCCCAACCCTCCTTAGTCGCTTTTTACGACATGCCTTGTAGGGTGCAGTGTTACTATTCTTTGCTCCCCTTTCGGGCCCCGGTAACACACGGGTGCGAAACAGCAACGCGTATATATATTTCTTACCAGTGGTTCAGTAATGAAAAATCCATCAACTAATTTTCACTAGAGTATACGGTTTAACTGACTAAATAAATGCTATGAGTGTCGGATAAAGTGACAGAGCAGAATGAGCATTATATTTTCATTGTGTGTAATTATATGGTGACTAGCAGTAAATATCACGTGGAAAAGAAAAAAAAACGATAGCCGCCGACAATCAACAAGCTAGTAATGACAGGCGAGATTTGTAAGGAAGCGTAGTCATAATTGAATTAAAACTAACATTGTGCGCTGATTGTTTACAGGGTCGGAGGTGAAAATGCTGCATGCTTTTATCAAACCCGTACTCGGTAAAGCGACGCGCGATAGTATAGGTTACTAGCCCGTGTGCCTTTTAATTTTATTTAGTGACGGAGAGGTTAAGAGATCATGCCTTACTCTTGATAGCCTAGGATTTGTCATGTTAGAAATGTTTTGTTTCTTCCTAATACAGTGCTTTATCAAAACCCAGCGGCTAGCGGTTTCCTATTTGTGGTCGTTCCTCAGTTACTGAAGTAATAATAGTGTCGTTTTTTTCCTTGGCGTTCGCCCGTACCAGGAATTACCAGGGCGACACAATAACATTCTTTGAACTGTAATTGATTAAGAGGATTTACAAAATATCCATATTTTTCCATTTAATTTTATCAGCCCGTTGTGGCCATATACATAACAATTTCACCGACTTCTGACAGTCGTTTACCCATTTGGAGTTTACCCAGGATAAGACGCTGTTCATAATCGGTACTCACCTAGACCAAACCGATAGGAGTATCATCACCATCAGAATTGACAGTAGTTTATTTTTTGCAATCATATAGTTTCCTGCTGTTTACTGGGAATGACATATCTCAGAGAGTTCCGGCACTAACCAACCTAGTGGACAACTTGTGTATCCAGAAACCTATCACCAATTAGGCGTTCCCCATGTAAAGGTTAATTAATATCGGAGGAACTGGGGCCCGATTCGAATGACACCAATTACTGGACTTTATAGGCACATTCCTGGATTATTTGTCAAAACCAATGTTTTTCACCAGAGTAAGTAAGGAGCGAATGAGTGGCAAAGTATAACAGAGAAAGAGAGAAAGAGTGAAATATTTTCATTTGTACAGGAAACATTGTACCTGCAAACTTCTGTTCTTTTTTTTACTATTTGTGTAATAGTTATTTTAACTAGATAGCATTGTAGTGGGATTTGTTCTTTTCTGTACTGTCTATTCAATACCCTCGTGCTAATCTTTGACCTTTTGGGTTATTAACTAACTTTGGGATCCTTCTCTTTTTTTTTCAACAAGGGAGAGGGCATTATTGAGTTATTTTCCTATGTCTGTACACGATTTTATTGATACATATATAAATGTTTGATGTTGTGAAGTTTAAAGGATAATAAACTTAACAAAACATAACTTAGCGTGTCGGTCAGACCCCTACCTATTTATCCATAGTTTTCCACGTTTGTGCGTACTGTTTGTCGCATAATTGTGAGGGTGTAAGTGGTTAAACGTATAGATTACCTGTATGGAGAGTAGTATTATCAAATAAGAAATTACAGTCGTAAAGATCGGCTGGATTAGAGTATCTTTTCAATCCAGAGACAGCTTCTACCCTTAAACTATTTACTCTTGGAAATCTATTTCTTACCTCTTTATTCTCACCTGTTTACCATCAGCACTTGAGCTCAGATCGGACCAAATAAATCCCTATACCTATCTTTAAAACATTTACGACACTGCACTTATTCCAAATTCCCCAACAACAACAACACACACAAAAACTCTTAAATATGAAAATAGACAATGTTGTCACAGTAGCTCTTTGACGGCTCAATGGTTTTAACGCAGCTTCACATCTCCTGGGTTGCCAACATCTGACCTAATGTATTATCAGTATGCAGTAAATTCACAAAAGAGATGTCATTGCACTGGAAAATACATAGACATTTTTAAAAATCAAATCCAACATACAAATAAGAATCTTTAATTCAAATGTCAATGTAGTCCCACAGTATGGCTCTGAAGTATATTCATTCTCAATTATGACAAAATCATCAATGTGAAACTAATAATAAGAACCAGACTGTTACGTGACTGTGTTGCTGAAGGTTGCCTGATAAGATGACTAGGCGAAACAGTTTCTAACATAACTCAGAATACAATTGGCCAACTGGAATTTAAAAAAATAGTACAAGTCCATCGTCCACAGTCAACATAACATTTATTGACATCCACAGTTGGGCTTCATAACATGTGATCATACGTGATTATCATATTGAGATTCATCCTTATATTATTTCCTTCACTGAAATATTCAGTGCTCTTATTTATTCCATTTAATAACAACTGATCTGTTCCACTTCCCAGTGGTAATTATATTTTATGCTAGTACCAAGTATCCAACGTTACTCGTATCGACATATTTAAATCCCTACGTATCATTCGTATATCATTGTTCCAATGTATGATCCTTTCAGGCACTCTCTTTAAGTAGACAAGTATGTACACTTTGAAACACGTCTTAACAGACACTGATCATAGAATCCGACATTCTCTCTACACAGATCCAGAACACAAAGAATAATATTGCTACCGCAAACAATCGTACGTCATATCGTAACCCGCATACATAATCGCATCGGACTCTTGTCTGTGCACCACTAAGTGTTCAAATATAATATACTAAGTGATGCGCTAAAAGAGTCTCAACACAGACAAGTGCCAGTGGAATGAGAGATGAGAGGAAGATGCTGGCGTTGGATTGGATACACATTGAGAAACCATGTCGATAACATTACAAGGAAGTGCCTGTACTGGAATCCCAACGGTAAGAGAGGTAGTAAGAGACCAACTAAAAAAAAACAAGCACAAAAAAACACACGGAGAATAGAAATGGAGACAGACATGAAAGTATAAAGAAGATAAGGAAAGAACATGTGCGGATTGTCCTTGGCAGTTATAAGGCACAGATGAGATACATAACACGTAGGCACGTCAGTTTTGGACAGAAGTGATTGCTACAGCAGTCTGCATGAAACGTAACAATGATAAGGTGCCCAATTTGCCAAGAGCTAATATGTCACATCCCTGTCACGTCGTACAAGGCGACTAATATGAGGTTGTGCTTCAGGCTTGCAACCTCATCATCGAAAACAAATTGTCACAGAAACCACCAGTGTTGTGAACGCTTGGTGCAGGCTTCCTGCAAGGGAACCAGTTACAGTGGTGGCTTCATACACCATGAGGAAAAATTATGATGATGATGATATCATGTGACGTAACAAATTACATAATCTATATTGCAAACCACTGAATTTAACCAGCTGATTGGCAAAGGGCAGGGAAGATAAGGGATAGTCATCCAAACGTGTGATATCATTAACTTTGACCTCAGAGTCCATGTCAACACTTAACAACAAAAAAGCCGAATCTCTCTTGTGCACAGATGTTTTAATCACACTGTAAGGCTAAATGGGAGATAAATCAATACTCTACAGTTTGCACATCTAGATTGCTGTTTTACTGCTCACGAAATAGGGTTTTCAAATTACATTTTACAATCAGTACTATCTGTAAGGCAGAGTATAATCGTAATAATTATGTCGCTTGAAAACAAAACAAAATATCTATAATAGTTCTGAGGCTGAAAAAAATATATTGCCTGGTCACAATCTAAAGCGAAATCTCATAACCAAAGGCATCGGGATATTCTCTGTATACTTCTGTGACTGTTCTGAAGAACGGACTTATTCTCATAATAGTACAGCAAGTATCTTTCAGGATGATATTACTTCAGTTTTGCATGGTTTTTTCCTTGATTGTTCTAGGTAAGTTGACAAACATCGCTATGTAGATTGTGTTAGGTAAGTTGACAAACATAGTTTGGTTAGATTGTTCTAGGTATGTTGACAATCATCGCTAAGTATATTGTTCTAGGTAATTTATCAAACATCGCTAGGTAGACTGAGTGCGTGGCTGTTATCAAGTCCTAATTGGTAACGGCGAAAGATCTTTGCAAAATGCGGAAAACGAAACAATATATGAGAAAAATGGAAGAAGTATAACCTTGATAAAAGATGGCAGAGACCCAGGAGAAGAAATAAAGCCATAAAGCTTCTGTAAGATGGAAAAGCGGCTGGTCCAGATTGCATTCCAGCAGAGGCCATCAAAACAGATATTGATACCTCTACGGAGAAATTATACAAAGTACTTGGCAAAGTCTGGGAGAGAGAGGAAATACCAGCAGAATGGAAGGAAGGTTATCTGGTCAAGGTGCCTAAGAAGAGAAATTTACAAGAGTGCACAAATTATAGAAGAATTATGTTACTATCAGTGGCAGCAAAAGTATTAAACAAAATCATCCTGGAGAGATTAAGAGAGTCCGTAGACAAGCAACTGAGAAATGAACAAGCAGGTTTTCAACAAAATAGATCCTGTACAGACCCGATAGCCACATTGAGAATAATAGCTGAACAAAGCCTGGAATGGAATTCACCACTGTGACAGATTATATAAATTGATTTCATATATCCATTTTCTTTATCTTCATTTTTCTTTTTACCTAGCTTCACCTACGCCTGTTGGGTTAACATAAAACCTCCTATTACTCAGAACTCTGTCCCGCTTTTCTCATTTAGCACGCGTTGTATTGCGATTCGCTAATTTCTTTGATGAAATATGATATATTTATAGGGTATCTGTCTGATCTACAACTCTCAGTCGTAATCGATAGGCTGGATTGATTATCTCTCAAATCCAGGGACAGATTTTACCTTTCGCCATTTCACTTGTGAAAAATCTATTTCTTTAACTTATATCTCACTGAGCTATCACCTGTTCTAGTCCTATTCAGGCTGGGCCAAAATTGATCTTAATTACCCTATCGAAAATATACGACAACCACTATACATAGGATTCGTGGACTATGAAAAGGCATTTGACAGTGCAGACAGAGAATCGTTCTGGGAATCGGTGAGGCATTATGGAGTTCCCATTGTAGTGTCCTATATTTAGATATGACGAGAGAGTTACGGGACTTGGAAGAATGGCTGTTGGGAGATGTTAGACGTGTTTGTTTCTCTCTGTATAATAAATATTAAGAACGACAAGAGTCTAGTATTATTTCATTTATAGGACTAAGATAGAATACCACAAATGGCGACGAAGATGTTAGAGTTACCCATCACGTTTTTTCAGTATGATCACGATGTGAACATAGGAACCAAATGGGTAAGCCGTTTCGAAAACTGTTTGCCGGCATTTGAGGTCAAAGATGTCAAACGCAAACAGTGTTTACTATTGCACTATGCCGGAGAAGATGTATATGATATCTACCAGACTATGGCCGAGACAAGTGATGATTACGACAAGGTAAAGCAGAAACTGAACTCGTATTTCATCCCTAAGAAGAATACAATGTATGAACAGTTCAAGTTCAGACAGGCCATTCAAAACTGTGAAGAAAATTTAGACCAGTACGTCACGAGGTTACGCCAACTTGTAAAACACTGCCAATTTCAGAATCAAGATGATGAAATTAGAAATCATGTAATACAGACATGCACATCATGGAAATTAATAAGAAAGACCCACTTCAAAGTGAAAAATCCCTTACATTAGATGAGGTACTACAAATTGGCAGAACGTTAGAAATTGTAGAAATACAGGCCACACACAGAGAAGAAAGAAGAGAACACTGTCAACACACTGCAATTTAAGAATTCTAGGTCTAGAACCCAAGATTCAGACACACTAGCTGATAAACATAGCAGACAGAAACCACAGTTTCATACTTCCAGATCTAACTCCAAGAAAGAATCATATACAAATTGCAAATGTTGTGGAAGGAAATGTCCTCACAAAGGCGGAAGAAAGAACTGCCCTGCATTTGGGAAAGAGTGTCATATTTGTCACAAGAAATATCACTTTGCCAAGTTTTGTCTCACCCCTAAAAATAAGGTTCAACAGGTTACTGAGAAAAAGGAAAACACCACAGACACTGACAGCAGCTCAGAGGCTTATGTTTATGCACTGGATAACAGACAAGATGTCCCCAGAACAGTCATTAAAATGCAAGATACACATCTGTCTGCAATGATAGACACGGGTTCAAGTGTGGATGGCATAAGCGCAACCACGTACAAACAGTTGAAGAAAAGACCACAGTTGTTTCCCACTAATAAAAAGTTATATGCATATGCATCCAAGACTCCCTTAAAAGTGGTTGGAATGTTCAGAACAACCATTGAATCCAAGCATTATCAAGCCAGTACTACTATCTATGTAGTAGAAGGTGGACATGAAGTTCTTTTGGGCCATAAGACAGCATCTAATTTGAAGGTTGTCAGAATAATAAATAGCATCAACAGCAAGAGAACACATGATCTGTTTGAAAATTATTCAGACCTGTTTCAAGGTGTGGGTAAACTGAAAAATTTTGAGCTAAAACTACACATAAACGCAAATGTGCAACCTAAAGCACAACAGCACAGAAGAATTCCATTTCACATCAGACAAAAAGTAGAAGAAGAAATGAAAAGATTAGAAGAAGAAGACATCATTGAACATGTTTCAGGACCAACTCCATGGGTCAGTCCTATAGTACCTGTCATCAAGAAGAATGGTGATGTAAGAATTTGTGTAGACATGAGACAGCCTAATGAAGCTATAGAAAGAGAGAGACACATCACTCCTACAATAGACAACATAATAGTAGATCTAAATGGAGCAAAGGTTTACAGCAAATTAGATCTGAGAAGTGGCTACCATCAAATTTCATTAGCTCCAGAATCTAGATACATCACAACTTTCTCAACACATTTAGGTTTGAGAAGATACAAAAGGCTCAGTTTTGGAATAACCTCAGCAGCAGAAGCATTCCAGAATATAATTGGAAATGTGCTTCAGGGTCTGAAAGGACAGTTGAACGTATCTGATGATATTCTGGTTTATGGAAAAACCTCAAAAGAACATGATGAAAATCTAGAACAGGTATTCATCAGACTGAGGCAGCATAACCTCACATTGAATAAAGAGAAATGTGAATTCAGCAAAAACACATTTGATTTTTATGGATATACTTTTTCTGAGAAGGGAATTGTTCCAGACCTCAGAAAAGTTAGTGCACTTCAAGATATGGCAGAACCAACCAATGTATCTGAATTGAGAAGTCTACTGGGAATGTTCAATTACTGTTCACGTTTTATTCAAAACTATGCAACACTCAGTCAGCCTTTAAGAATGCTTACAAGAAAAGACACACCATGGATATGGACTGCAACTCAGTCAAAAGCATTAGATATGCTGAAATCAGAACTATCCAAAAGTGCTGGTACATCTTATTTTGATAGGAACAGAAAGACATTTATCTCAGTAGATGCAAGTCAAGTCGTCTTAGCGGCAATGCTAACCCAAAGAGATGACAGAAACAAAGAATATGTTGTAGCTTTTGGCAGTAGACGTCTGTCAGATACAGAAACTAGATACTCACAGACAGAAAAAGAGGCTTTAGCAATAGTGTGGGCTTGTGAATATTTTCATTTATACATTTATGGCAGCAAGTTCACCATCATATCAGATCACAAGGCATTGGAGTTGATATTTGGAAAAAGAACATCCAAGCCTCCTGCTCGTATAGAAAGATGGGTTTTAAGACTGCAGCAGTATGATTTCAATGTTGTATACAAGCCTGGAAAAAATTATCCTGTTGATTATATGTCAAGACACCCACTAAAAGTGCAGTCTGAGAACAAAGACAGTGAAGAAACAGAAACATATGTGAGATTCCTTGCCATGAACAGTGTTCCAAAAGCTATGAATTTCAAGGAAATACAAGAAGAGACCATGAAAGACCCACTGTTACTAACAGTTCAGTTAATAATCAGAAATAATAAATGGAATAACCTTCTTTATGAACAGTTCTCTAATGTGAACAGGGACGATCTTAATATTTTCCACAGATTTAGAAATGAACTTACACTAACTGAAGACAATTTATTACTGAGAAGTTCAAGAATAGTAATTCCTAGAACACTCCAGAGAAGAGCAGTAGATTTGGGTCATGAAGGACATCAAGACATAGTCAAGACCAAATGTTTGATTAGGGAGAAAATTTGGTTCCCCAGATTGGACAAAATGGTTGAAGAGACTGTTGCAAATTGTTTAGTTTGTCAAGCTTGCACAGAAAGTGAAGCACATATGACACCTTTGAAAATGTCTGAGCTTCCAAAAGCTCCATGGACAGAGGTCTCTGCAGATTTTTGTGGACCATTACCATGTGGACAGTATATTATTGTCATGGTAGATGAATATTCAAGATTTCCAGTTGCTGAAATCATTAATTCCACATCAGCAAGAACTGTCCTTCCTGTGATTGACAAGATATTTTTGACATTTGGAATTCCTGAAATTTTAAAAACAGATAATGGTTCCCCATTTAACAGTCAAGACATGAACAATTTTATGCACCATGTTGGATGCAGACACAGAAAAATCACACCTTACTGGCCAAGGGCAAACGGGGAGGTGGAAAGGATGATGAGAAATCTCAAGAAGGTCATTCAAACAGCCACAGTTGAAGGAAAGTGTTGGAGACAACAGCTGTATGCTTTCCTTAGAAATTATAGGGCAACACCTCATATGTCAACAAGCAAATCACCATATGAGCTCATGTTTCAGAGAAAGGTCTCGATTAAGATTCCAACAGTTGAAACCAAAAAGAGTCAACCAGCCTCATCAGATGTTCAGAGCAAAGATGCACAGGCTAAAAACAGAATGAAGCGACATGCAGACCGTAGACGACGATCGCAGCCGTCTCATCTGAAAGTAGGAGATTTTGTTTTAGTACGACAAGAACAAAACAGCAAATCAACTCCGAGGTTTAATCCAGAACATTATCAGACTACTAAAATCAAGGGAAACATGATAAATGCTTCAGGTGATAGCAGAGTTGTAACAAGAAATGTCTCGTTTTTCAAGAAAGTCAACGAAAACATGGCCAGATCAGCCAAAAAGAAATCACAGCCAGATGATGATTACTTAGATGACATTGTCAGTCCTGAGTTGCCACCAATTGCCACATAACCAGCTGACGTCACCATGGACAACAACAGGCAATTACCGCAAACAGACAGACCACCGCCTTGACACCGAAATGTCCTAAGACGTCTCAATGACTGTGTATTGTATTGACAATGACTCTGTCTGTCATTAGTGATGTTTGTAAAATAGTTTGTGTTTCAGAGTGTTTTGTTATTCAAGAAAGGGAGAGAATGTAGTGTCCTGTACTTAGATATGACGAGAGAGTTACGGGACTTGAAAGAATGGTCGTTGTGAGATGTTAGACGTGTTTGTTTCTCTCTGTATAATAAATATTAAGAACGACAAGAGTCTAGTATTATTTCATTTATAGGACTAAGATAGAACACCACACCCATGAAGATCATTAACATAATAAAGAAGACCTATGAAGATATGACATGCAGAGTTCTTCATGAAGGACAACTTACAGAACCGTTTAGGATTAGAACGGGAGTGAGACAGGGATCCCTCTTGTCTCCATTTCTTTTCTTACTAGCAATAGATTGGGTTATGAAAACATCACATAACAGAAATGTAATCCAGTGGAATCTGACTAAACAGCTTGATGATCTGGATTTTGCAGATGACTTGGCTCTTCTGTCCCATAATCAGATGCAAGAGAAAATGAAAATTCTCGATGAGAGGTCACAATAAGTGGGCCTGAAAATACACAGGGAAATGACAAAGATTATGAGAATAAATGCAAGAAATGATAACAAAGTTGAACTTGAAGAAACACCACTAAAAGATGTAGTATCGTACATATATCTTGGAAGTAATATAGACAAAGTTGGAGGGACAGACAGTGATATCAAAATAAAAATACAAAAAGCGAGAGGAGCTTTCATTGTATTGGGAAACATATGGAGAACAAGAAAAATCAAGTCCAACACGAAAATAAGAATCTTCAACTCAAATGTCAAGTCAGTCCTATTGTATGGCTCTGAGACGTGAAGAACAACAAAAACAACAACCAAAAAGCTTTAGACTTTTATAAACGGGTAAAACAGAAGGACTGAAATGGTATGACAAAGTCACAAATGTGGAATTGATGACAAGTACCAGTGGAAGAAGAGTTGAGAAGAAGACGCTGGCGATGGATAGGACACACGTTGAGGAAACCTGTTTGATAGCATTACAAGGCAGTCCTTGTTCTGGAATCCACAGGGAAAGAGAGGCAGAGGTAGACCAAAAAACACATGGAGAAGAGAACTGGAAACAGAGATGAAAATGATAAGGAAAACATGGAAAGAACTTGAGCGGATGGCACAGGACAGGAAGACTTGGCATGTGTTTGTTGAAGGCCTATGCTCCTTGGGGAGCTAAAGAGTATTGAAAAGATGGCGGAGAGAAAAGAATGTGATGAAGACGAAAAAAATATATCATTAGGAACAGAAACCAGATAGACCACATCATGGTTAACGGTAGATGGAGACATGCATTACAAGATGTGAAGGTAAGAAGAGTTGCAGATGTGGGAAGTGATCATCATTTAGTAGTAGTGAAACTAAGAAGGGCTAGACCAACTGTAACTACACAGAAAAGGTTTGACATCAGCAAATTGAAGGACCCCCTTACCAGAAAAGCTTTTGCGGCCGACATTAAGAAACTATATCAATTTGCCAAAAGCCAGGAAAAGACATTGACTGATGATATAGACCAGAATTTCAACACCATTTCAACAATATATAAGGAAAGCAGCAAATCTTGCTTGCGATTCCAGGAAAGGAAGAAGCAAGACTGGATAACACCAGAAACACTAAACACCATAAAGTCGAGAAAGGAAATGAAAAGAAAGAAAACAGAAGCGAAGTCCCCCAGGTTAAAGCAACTATATAGCGAACAGTACAGTCAGCTGGACAAGGAAGTTAAACGCCAAACCCGAGCCCACAAAAGGAATTTCCTAGACGATCTTGCAAGACAGGCAGAGGAGGCAGCACTGAGAAATGAACAAAACACCGTATACAAAATAACTAATTCATCAGCGGAAAACGAGGTGCAAATAATATTACATTAGTAAGAGATAAGCAAGGTAATCTCATCACGACAGCAGAGGGACAGGAAACAAGATGGGCAGAGCACTTCAGAGAAACTCTGAACAAGGAACCACCAGAGACACAATTGAATGTTCCTGAGGCTGAAAACGATCTAGATGTAAATACAGACATTCCACGAAAAGAAGAAATCATCACAGCAATCAAAGGGTTAAAGAACGGCAAAGCTCCGGGCCATGATAACTTAAATGCAGAGCTATTTAAGACAGACCCTGAGCTAGCAGCAGAACTATTAGAACCACTATTTGCACAAGTCTGGAAAACGGGGACAACACCACCAGAGTGGAACAAAGGAATAATTGTCAAATTGCCCAAGAAGGGAGATCTTGCAGACTGCAATAATTGGAGAGGAATCACTCTTCTCTCAGTTCCCAGCAAAATACTAGGCAGGATAATTATACAGAGAATTTCAAAAGCAGTAGACCACAAACTGAGGAAAGAACAAGCAGGATTTAGAAAGAACAGATGTGTAGATCATATATTCACTCTCTCATACACACCCCCTCTCTCTCGCACACTCTATCTATCTATATATCTATCCATCCATCCATCCATCTATCTATCTATCTATCTATCTATCTATCTATCTATCTATCTATCTATCTATCTATCTATCTATCTATCTATCTATCTATCTATCTATCTATCTATCTATCCATCTATCTATCTATCTATCCATCTATCTATCTATCTATCTATCTATATTTCTTTCTCTCCCTCTCATTTGTAACGTTAGTTTATAGTCCATTTTAGAATTTATTTTATTTTATTTCGTTTCTAGAAAGAAAAAAATTAAGGTTATTAATCAAATGACAGTAACTATTCCTTGTTTTTAACATTTGTTTCGTGCACATCCAATTAACATTAAGGATATACATATTTAAAATAGGGGGTGACTTTTAAATCACCCCGTAGTTCGATTCTCAACTTGAGAATGTTATCCAGTAATAAAGCTACTGCCTTAGTAAAACAGAAGTTGGCAAGAAGACCAAGATGGATGTATACCTCTCCACCTATGTTCCAGTCTTGTGGATGTGAGTCATGGGCAATGACTACAATCCACAAAGGTCAGCTCCAAACTTCAGAAATGAGGTACCTGAGAAAGGTGGTTGAAGTAACAAGAAGAGACATGGTCCACAACCAAACGATATGGCACGGCCTCAAAACCCAGCCCCTGCAGTCCCAAGTTGAACAGTCCCAACTACGATGATTTGGTCATGTTAGTTGAAAAGAGTGGTGAAGTTGTCCTGAAAGTGAACAGTTCGCAAAGGTAGCTTATTACTTATTTGACAAAGAAAAAATGCGCTGTCTTTAAACATGTTATGAGAAGGGAAAAGCTGGAATATATTATAACAAGAAAGATTGAAGGAAACAAGGCTACAAAGAGAGAAGATATTGGACAATTTAACACCGTGGCATGGGAAGAAATCAACAGCAGAATTGATAAACAGCACTGAGGATAGGAAGTTGTGGAACTATATGATCACCTATACCAGCCAGCATGATGTCTGATGACGAAGATGTGTCTGGTCGTGCCTGAAGCTAACAACAGTGAATGAATACATTCCATCTGCCTATCGACGATGAGTAAATAAGATACTATTGCCTATTATCAATAAGGATCCGCGGTAGCACAGTGGTTAATGCACTGGTTTCCTAGCTCGGTGGTCCATGGTTCGATCCCCAGTTTATGTGGGATTTTTTAAACCGCAAACGGCTCTGGGGTCGACCCAGCCTCCTGATTTGGGTACCAGAACAACTCTGATAAGGTTAAGGCGGCCGGCGTGATGCTAACCACATCACCCCTAGTGTACCGAAGGTCAAGAAAATACGGGCCTAACACCGTAGTCCCAATATGCCTCAATAGGCGTGTAACGGGATCCTTTACCTTTTTTACCTTTTTATCATCAATGAGCAGAGCTGTCAAATCGAGCCAATGGATTCGGACTTAAATCACCACTTTGACTAGACTTCCGATCCGACTTCAGGTGTTTTTTTTTTTTTTTTTAATTAGCGGTTCGACTCGGAAATTGCCAGTTTTTGCGAACCAACTTAGCAGTCCTGATTCATAATGTACTCATACGGAGAAACTGTAAATGTTTGTTTGTTTGTTTTTTTTTTTGCTGTTTTTGTTTTAATTGAAAAAAATATATGTGCTAACAATTTTTTATCAATAAAAGCAGTTGTAAATACTGTGCTGCAAATAGAGATCTTTATTTTTCATTTATAGTGATTGGTGTGATTATTTGAGTAAAATCAAATTTGGCTATAAATGGTCGAGATTTAAAATACGAGACTCCATTTGAGGAGCCAGGGATCCAGACCTCCAGGACGACCCAGAGTCCGCTGGGAGGACAACATTAGACAATCTTTGAAGGACCGAGGACTAGAATGGAACCAGGCCAGGAGGAAGACAGCCGATAGGATAGTCTGGCGCTCTCTCTTCCAAACCTCTACACCTCACGGTAGAAGGGGAACGACTAAGTAAGACTCCATTTGAGATTCGTCTTTAAGTTACTGTTAGGAAATTGTGACTCGACTTAAGACTTGTACAAAGAGATTTGAGACTAGAATTAAGACATGTTAGGAAACACTTGAAGACAACCCTGACAATGAGTACATAAAATACTTTTGTCTATCAACACGGCGTGCAAAAACAAAAAGAAGAAAATACTCATGCATGTCAGCAATACGTGCAAAACAGTATTTTTTCTTTCAAAAGTAAGTGTATAGGATATCATTGTCTACTAGCGCTAACTGCATAAAGCACGTTATTCCATCAGCAGTGAGTGCATTAAGTACGTTCGTCTATCAACACTGAGTATTGTATAATCTATAAATCTGAGTAATCTATACATAACTGCATAAAACACTTTTGTGAATCTATAAATAAGTACATAAAACATTTTTGTGAATCTATAAATAAAGTACATAAAACACTTTTGTCCGTCTATAAATAAGTACATAAAACACTTTTGTCAACCTATAAAGAAGTGCATAAAAGACTTTTGTCAATCTATAAATAAATACATAAAACACTTTTGTCAATCTATAAAGAAGTGAATAAAACACTTTTGTCAATCTATAAATAAGTACAAAAACACTTTTGTCAATCTATAAATAAGTACATAAAACACTTTTGTCAATCTTTAAATACGTACATAAAACACTTTTGTCAATCTATAAATAAGTACCAAAACACTTTTGTCAATCTATAAATAAGTACATAAAACACTTTTGTCAATCTTTAAATAAGTACATAAAACACTTTTGTCAATCTATAAATAAGTGCATTAAACATTTTTGTCAATCTATAAAGAAGTAAAAAAAACACTTTTGTCAATCTATAAAGAAGTGCATAAAACACTGTCGTCAATCTACAAATAAGTGTATAAAACTCTTTTGTCAACCTACAAATAAGTGTATAAACACTTTTGTCAATCTACAAATAAGTGTATAACCACTTTTGTCAATCTACCTACAAGAAGTGCATAAAATACTTTTGTCTTTCAACACTAAATGCGTAATAAACGTTTGTCTTTCAACGCAGAGTGCACAAAATACTTTTGTCTATCAACACTGAATGCATACAATATACTTTTGTCTATCAACGCTGTGTGCACAATATACTTTTGTCTATCAACACTGAGTGCATACAATACTTTTATCTATCGAATATATAACATAATTTTGTCTATCAACCCTAAGCACATAAAATACTATCTATCTATCTATCTATCTATCTATCTATCTATCTATCTATCTATCTATCTATCTATCTATCTATCTATCTATTTATCTATCTATCTATCTATCTATCAAGTATATAACATTCATGTCCATCAACAATGAATACGCAATAAAAGTTTGTCTTTCAACACTGAGTGCACAACATACTGAATGCAGAAAATATTTTTGTCTATCAACGCTGAGTACATACATCACTTTTATATGTCGTGCAAATACTATACTTATGTCTATCAACACTGAGTGCATACATTACTTTTATCTGTCGTGTAAATACTATACTTGTGTTTAACAAATAATGAGTGCGTACACTACTTTTATGTAGCTTGTATATACCATACTTGTGTCTATCAACACTGAGCACATAAAATACTTGTTATCTGTGAACAATCAGCGCAGGAAATACATTTCTCTTTCTACAGTCAGTGCGCAAAATCAACATTGCTATGATGCGTTGAACTGCGAAACCAAGGAAATGAAAGACGCAACCAAACGCCGGGACCGAGACACAATTTGCAGGTACACAATTAATTAGGATTAACATGGAAAGATTTTGAGCTTAAGACAAGGTGTCACGGTGACTGATAATTTATTTTACCATCTCTCGCGAGAGGCTCAGATGTTATTAGAATATAGGATATCCCAGACAAAAAGATGTATCAAAGGATACCAGTATAGCGCCAGATAAGAGACTGGTCTTATAAGAAATACCCCCTTCTCTGAACAGAGCAAGGGTGTATCGACAATGAAGGTAGGGTCAAGCTGTATAAACCTTCAAGTATGATGGTAGTGAATGTTACTGAAGGTCTAAGTGCTACCTCTCCAGATCCCACCCTGAATAATGGTTATTATATTTATTTTGACTCTGCTAGGGGATGAATTAATTTAATAGATATGTAACATATATCCAAACAGAACTTAACTCAATTTGAATAATTAAGTAAGACTGAGTGTAAATATATATACAATTTATTGATCCTATACCGTTTCTCTTTTCGGTTACGAAAATGATAATAAAATTCAAATGCTTTTTACATAATAGAAATAAATAAGTATGGAATTGTCATTTCCACAATAGTTAAATATGATACAGTTATATTAAAAATGTCATTTATTTTATTCATATATCTATATAGTTGTTATTTCACTGGACTGTAAAGTTGGTATAAGTTTATTAAAATCCTTTCTGAGTCATCACTCAAACTGTTTTTGTAGTTACTGGAATTTTTTTTATTTGATACTGTCTCTGGATAAGCTGATCAGTGGAATTTTGTTTCCACTCATCTGTGAAAAATGTGACGCATCCAACTATAGCCAGGATCACACAGTGTCTGGATCTCCAGGCTGGGAAACAACAGGGTGACTCGCTCTAAGTATCTTGAGAACGTTTTGCACCAACAGAGTTCCTCAGAATTGAATGTCTCGAAGGCTGTTAGTCATTTCAGGATAAAACCTGGGAAATACAAATAATCGCCATCCTTGTATCGTCCAGCACTATTCTATCCACACACACAAGGGACGTAACAAACAGTTTCAGACATGGGGCTAACACTTTGCACAGGACAATTTACCTCAGTACCACTTACAGCCAGTTCGATGTGATTACATTTTCCTTATAAATCATAAGTTCGATCCATTTGTCCATAATATGCTTCCTTACAATGATTTGGTTTAGTACAAACTATTAAGTGACACCTTGATTAATACATGTTAACAACTCCTGACATCCTTTCTTATGTTCCTGAACAGTGTGTCGTTCCTTTATTAATTACTCCTTCAAATACATTATTAAACTTACAGTCGTAGATTCTGCCATAATTCTCAATTATCCTACACATTTCCAATGCTGGCTTTCGTCCCTGAAAGTCAACACATGCTTGCATTCAAGCCGGCAGCACACTCGTCCTGTAATTTTTTTCTTTACACATTTAACACACTTTCGAACACACAAGTGGATTATACACAGGAAAATTACATATATATATATATATATATATATATATATATATATATATATATATATATATATAATTATATATATATATATATATATATATATATATATATATGTATGTATGTATGTATGTATATATGTATGTATGTATGTATGTATGTATGTATATATGTATGTATATATATATATATATATATATATATATATATATATATATATATATATATATATATATATATATATATATATATATATATATATATATATATATATCTTACCCTCAGGTAATATACAATAGCTGTAACAGGCTGTAAAAGGGTATCTAGGTCTGCTACGTAGATACAGCGGCAAAGTATTTGACAGCGAGCGTTTGCCACTTTCGTCTGTTCAGCAAAGTATTAGAAAATGTTGTGGCCTCAATTCAGCCCAAGTTCAAGGACTTATATAGTATAGCATCGTACCTCGCGGATGGTTGGGGCAAAAGCGGTGTTAAGAATCTCAAACCAATGCGTCTTTTTGCCTTCTCGTTCAATGTGCAGAAATTTTAATATCTATTATCTCTCTTAATTGTGGATCGATTTTAATGATTTAAAGTTAGTATCATACTGGTAATTTATCTCTATCGTTCTATCTAAAAATTGTTTATTTGGCAAAATGTATTTAAATCTATGCAGCCTTTAACTAACTATATTGGGACTACCCTAATGTATAAATGTCAATTAAAACGACTTTTCTCTTTGAATAACATACTATTCGAGGAAGTCTTTACACCTACCACTTAAGTAATATCCCCGTTGTTAAACTAGCTATATCTTTTCTTTTAAATATCTTTAGTCTTTAAGAAATTAAATATCTTCGTATTGTTAATTGCACAAAATAGGCCTCTATGTTAAGCATACAAGGTTTCTTTATACACACCAGAAAAAGGAGCGTTTTCATTGGTTGTTTGTACCGGTCCAATTTCCTATAGTATTGCGTGCGGTAAATCTGCCCGTGGTTTAAGACAGACCAAAACACGACACCATCACGTCCCATTTTGTATTACTCTTTTAATGTTCTGGTTTCCTCGACTTGTTGTATTTTCTTTTCTTTCGGATTTTACCTATGTAGCCCATTATTCCCCTCTCAGACCCCACCCCGCGGTTGGTTTTGTTCTGGCCTTCATTATAAATTCCCCACTGGTCAGTAGCGGTCAGATTGTCTTACGATAATATTACCTAAGCTGCACCTGGCGTTTGTCTGACCAGAGGAGCGTCTCTTGCTGGTAACAGGTTTGAACTCCAGCGAGCAAGAGTTTCTTTTAAGCGAACCGCTAGCCTAATACATATGATAGCGGGATTCAGGGGAGATAAAACTCGCGTTCGTTCTTTGTGGCTGTGGCCCTTGCACGCCGCAGTGAGTGCTAGAAATATTACGTCTTATATATGAAACTTTCTCGCGGTTGTTGCGTGTGATGTAGATTCTAGAATAACAGTTGTCTTACTCGTGATTACGTTATACACCGAACATCTGTGGGAACAGGTCCTGGGGTAGCGACATTTGTAGACTATAAATCTACAGGGTTTTAATCAGTCAAGTACACTCGTAAAATTTTCCTGCCCGTGATGACCAAATGAGACTAAGGCAGACGTTAACGCAGAACTAAATTGTGTTGCCTATTTTCTCATCATCTCGGGGTAAGTAGACATCTCTTATCATATATATATATATATATATATATATATATATATATATATATATATATATATATATATATATATATATATATATATTTCTCATCATCTCGGGGTAAGTAGACATCTCTTATCATATATATATATATATATATATATATATATATATATATATATATATATATATATATATATATATCAGTCACTTCGATTACGGAAACAACAGCAAATGGATTGATTTGCCGTTGCCCTAAAGACGCCAATAGGCGTGATGGGGAAACAATGGCAAAGAAAACCTATCTGCTGTTGCCCTAAGACGCCACTAGGCGTAATGGCCACTGACTGCTTTGACGGTCGGTGGCTAAGGACGGAAGAAGAAGAAGAAGATATATATATATTCATGTTAGCTTTTATGTATACCTGATAGGAGTGTGACTTGAATTCATTTAGAGGATTTCTCATCTCATCTCATAATCGGAACCTCTTCTACCCCGTGAAACGAGGTGTAGAGGGGACCCAAGTGCACAAGGCCCATGGGCAGGACACGTAATCGAAATGACTTGGCAAACAGGTGATTAGCCCATTGTGCCCTAAGTAGTCCATTCAGTGCTTACCATTAGGTTAAGAGTAGGCTAAAATAACTTGTCATTACTGTAAGGAAATGTCAGCGATGTAGGTTATTCACTTAAAAACTGGATTGTGATGTGCGTGCGCTATAACCCTGAATTAAAAGTACCTTATTACTTTCTGAGAGTAGAATCTTCTAATGGTTGTGTGAAATTTTATATGCCTACTTGTGTAGTTAGACACCAGTTTATAACATTCACAGAAAGCAGGCACCAGCAATAGATAACATTATATCTTAGGTTTCAGTCACAACCTATTATTATAGCTATAACATTACATTTTCCATGTATTCAATTTTGGGAGGTTAATACTTTTTCCTTTTTTGTGTATCGACCCCAAGGGGCGCATACCATTTATTATGTAATGTCAAATGTTGTATTTTTATATAAATTCACTTAATGTTTTAAGATGAATAGCATATCCACTCATCTGTAACTACAGGGTTAGATTTCTTGTATGTTGAGTTGGAAGAAGACGGAGTAGATTTTTGCTGTCAAAACATTTACTGACAGGTACATGTGTATACAAAATATATTAGCCTATGCAGGCGCATGCTGATAATTGATACAGTGGAAGTAACAGGAGGGAAACTCACACGGATAAAGACAGCCGGGACTATCAAAGCAATGACAACCATAATTATAGATCCCATAGTGGAGCATAACTGTTTATTATAACGTTATTGTAATTGTATTGTTTGCTTGATGTAAAAGCCGTTTCTTTTGGATCTCAGTTTCAGGATATACTACATTGCTATTGCAAGATTCCAGTCAGGCGAAGAACGTCACATTCTCTTCGATCTAGCGGTTTCTGAAAGCAACTAGCACCACGAGTTGTCACCCCTTCCTGAAATACAACCCTTTGTCAACGCCAATCCCTCTAACGGGAAATAAGCTCCCGTAGTGTATAACAAGCAAAAGCAAAATCTGAAATTGAATTTGGCAGTAGTGGTTTCCTACTTACCTCTTGATCACCAGTCAGAGCATTGTGGCTTCCAGCATATCCATCAGCGCAGCGTCTTCAGCAGAATTGAAACACCAGACGGTGTGTGTGTGCGTAAACGAAGCGCATAGTCATAAATCAAGTCCACCCAGCCAAAACCGGATTTAAACATCAATTACGCAGGCCAACTTACACGTAGTGGATAGCACAGTGGGCCGATTGTCCTGAATTTGACCTCGTCTTGTGTGTGTTTTCGGGTCATGTAAAACCCCCGCACGTATTAGTGGCCCGTCGGATATAGACAGAGTATCTACAACCTATCTCGCTATTAGGGTGTACACACCAGTGCATAGATAGTGTTTACAGTGTATTCAATAGTGAAAATTCATCACCTATAGGAGGATATATATATATATATATATATATATATATATATATATATATATATATATATATATATATATATATATATATATATATATATATATATATATATTTATATATACCTAAGACACTTGGTATATTCGTGGGTAAGATGAGATAGGTCTGTATTTTGGAGCTGGCATTTGCTGATGATGTTGCCCTGATTGCTAAATCAGAGGCACATCTCCAATCCAACCTGCAAGTCTGGAAGGAAGAGCTGGAGAAGAGAGGGATGGTCATAAGCAGCTCTAAAACAAAATTCATGGTGATATCACGAGAAGAAAGAAGACATCAGATTAAGCTGGGAGAACAGGTCCTGGAGCAGGTCGACCACTTTAAATACCTCAGAGCTATTGTAGACCGAAAGGGAGGCATCAAAGAAGAGTTAGCCGCTCGAAAAGCAGCAGCTGGGAGACTTTTTCAGGCCATAAATTGAGGATTCCTCAGCAAGAGAGAGGTTGGTAAGAAAACGAAGATGGCTGTATACCGCTCCACCTATGTCCCAGTCTTGACATATGGATGCGAGTCATGGGCAATGACTACAACCCACAAAAGCCAGATCCATACCTCAGAAATGAGGTATATGAGGAAGGTGGTTGAAGTAACAAGAAGAGACATGGTACGCAACCAGAAGATACGTCAAGGCCTTAAATCCCACCCCCTGCAGACCCAAGTAGAACAGTCCCAACTAAGATGGTTTGGTCATGTCTGCAGAATGGGAGAAGATCGGCTACCACGACAAGCATGGAAAACAAAGAGCCAGGGATCCAGACCCCCAGGACGACCCAGAGTCCGCTGGGAGGACAACATTAGACAATCTTTGAAGGACCGAGGACTAGAATGGAACCAGGCCAGGAGGAAGATAGCCGATAGGATAATCTGGCGCTCTCTCTTCCAAACTTCTACACCTCACGGTAGAAGGGGAACGACTAAGTTAGTAAGATGTATTCTTATGTTGTTGTGCTGATATGCATTATTTTCGTATATATTTCTTCTTTAATACATTTTACTCATTTATTAATGCGCTGTTCACGACCCTTTCATCCATACTTAATGTTACAAGCTCTTTATTATAGTCTCTATTTTTGACAAGAGAAAAGAGAGAGAGCAGGTGGTGCGTAGACTATTTAAGTGTGTTGAGGCTTGGAGAGAGAGATAACATTTAATGAATCCTCTTCCAGGTTGGTCTCAAATTCACCCTATTTACACAATATCTCTGTGTAGTCTATAATTTTGTCAGTTCACTATCATTGTCGATTTCAGTATAATTGTCTATCTCGACAAATACTCTTACACTTTAACTCAACCACGACACAAGGTATGGAAGAAGTGTGCATGAGGTTGTTGAAGGTCTATTTGCCTTGGGGAACTGAAAGATAATAATAATAATGCTCCTGTACATGTACTCGTATTTGTCGTCAACTGAAATGTCAAGTCAAGTCACTCCTATGTTATGGCTCCGGATCATGGAGAATAGCAGGAATAGTCACCAAAAAGCTACAGACTTTTATAAGTGGGAGCTTTCGTGGATTAGAAGGATTGAAATAGTATTACAAGATCACTAATGTGGATTAGTGACAGAAGCAGCAAAGTGGGACTACACATAAATGTAAATAAAACAAAGGAAATGAGGGTAAATAACAGGCAGATGGACTCGATGAAAATCAATGGTAAAGTTATTGAAAAAGTAGAAAGCTTTACATATCTGGGGAGTAACATTGACAAGGGTGGGGGGAACCGATGGCGACGTCTGTTTTAAGATAAATAAAGCCAGATGCTATTTTAATGCCCTTCGACCAATAAGGAACGAACTCCTCAGCTATATCCAGAGAGTACAAAATCAGCATCTTTAACTCAAATGTAAAGTCAGTCTTGCAGTATGGCTCAGAGACATGACATGCCCCTAAGAGTATCAGCTCCAAACTACAGATAATTGTAAATAGATGTCTCCGACAGATCCTCCGTATAAGATGGCCAGATATAATAACAAATGTAGAGCTAAGGAAAAGATGCGGGCAACAGCCAATACAAATGGAAATTAAGAGAACAAAAGCATAAAGTGGAACCCACAAGGGGGATGGGGATAGGGACTTGGAGAAGAACACACTTGGGCACAGCTGAAAAAGACAGCCCAGAATAGAAATCGATGGAGATCAACTGTTTCAGCCCTATGTTCCACGAGGAACGGAAAGGAATGATGATGATCAATGTGTAATTAAGACATGAATTAGACAAGTGCCAGTAGAACAAGAAGTTAAAAGATGGCGCAGGCGATGAATATATGTCGCGATTTGACACTAAATTCGAATTGTCCAATCAGTCCCAGCCTTTCTCTTGGCATTTCTCTTTAAATTTTTAGTCGCTTAAATTCTTTAATCGTGGCCATCGTCCTCTTTTCTTGTTCACTCATCTGTGTCAGCAGACTACCAACTGACGGCACGTCTATCTTTTGATTTCACATTTGCCCCTCAAATTTCACGTTTGCAGATCACCGATCGTCAGCTTAAAATAACATCCATAATAACACCAGGATGCAGGATGCCGGTGTAGGAGGTAAGAAGGACTGTACGGTAGGGAACACTGTACAGTGCATCCTACCTGGCGGAAGCGGACACTGTACAGTGAACCTTACCTGTTAGGTAGGAAGCACTTAACTTGGGTAGGAAGGACTTAACCTTTTAAAGGTTAAAAAAATCGGAAACCCGTACATAAATATAAGTAATGCCGTACTGTATGTATTGAGAAATGGATATGCTAGTAAAACCATGGCCATAATATATGACAATTGCGTTTTTTTTTTTTAACTTGACGTCTATAAATAAAGAGTATTAATCAAGTAAAACTAGATAGATGACATTCCTTCGAAATATAGATCTAACCAACGAAAATCAGTATACGTCAGTTCAAAATCTGTTAAACATATGTATGTTGCTTATCTAGTAACTACTATTACCAAAAAAGCATTAAAAACTATTTTTTACCTTAATATAAAAAGTCAAATAATTTATAATGGTCATCTGCTCGCATTGTGAAATGTGTTGTTGTTGTTTGCATTCGCTCGACCATATCTCACTCTTACAGGCTGGCCTTTTCTAAGCGGTATGTAGGCCTATTTTGTGTCGTAGTTTACAGCTGAGCTGCGATATCTGCGCCTTTCGACTCAACACATCCGATTTTTACGGGTTTGCTTTCCCTGCCATCTCACGCCCATATGTATCCTTTACCTTATGTCCATACAATGGTGCAATGAAATGAATGCGCCAGTGCATTGTGAAATAAATCTTCTCTGTGACCAGAACATTTTTAAAGCGGAGCGGGCAACGAAGCTTATTTTTTTGTCGTCGGTAATAAGTTTAATAGTAATCGAGTTAAGTTGTTGTAGATGACTAGCTATTTTGAATTACGTTAAAAGAGTACATTAAAAAAAAAAAACACCCACGTCAAACAGCCTCTGACAACCAAGTCCAGCTCCCGGCCTTCACGTGTGGCTCAATTTGAGCCCGGCGGAACTGTTTCCACTGACGGGAGAAGGGGCAAAAGCGAGCGACTGGCTCCTTAAAACCAGCAGCTTCGGGCAGATAGGGCTCGTGATCCTTGGTTGGTAGCTTGTCTAAGAGAAGGAACTCTGAATTCAAACCACCGCTGCCTTGCGGGAATATCCATTTGTGGAATTGGCTTCGGGAGTAAACCCTGAGGATAAATCCGGAGTCGGAGTCTCTAAGGCAGTCTAATGTCGATTCGACATTATTCTGGCAACTCCTGCGACATGGCTGGTACCAAACTGTATCGGCTACTGCCGTTCCTTTGGATCTACCGGCTGTGTGGAGAGGGGGAACATGCTGCATGGGCAACAGCTTGATCTCCATATAACTGTGCCCAAGCTCGCGCCCTGGAGAGGACACTCCAGCTTCACCCTATAGGTGTCAGCAAAACACGGGAAGTAGCAGTTACCGGTTATAAGCATTTTGCCCAATTGGCGTAGGGCATGGCGCCAGGGGCTACTTCCGACAGTGGGAGAGGTTCTAGGATCTCACTGGACAGCTACCGCCCGCTTCAAGCTGGGCAGCCCCCAGTCAATAAGGTGTTGTCCCGCCACTGTCTGCTTTCCCCATTGGGTGCATGGGGATTAGGGTCAAACCCGAACTGTGGACAGAAAATTTTGCACCAAGCAATTATCGAAAAAATAGAAATAAGCAAACTCTCAGATTGGGATGCTGGAAGGTCCGGACTATGTTGACTGGACTATCCGAAAACCTACAGGATGTAAACGATGTAAGGAAGACAGCCATAATTAATGATGAGCTTAAACGACTTCAGGTGGATATAGCTGCACTTCAGGAAACGCGCCTGGCGGGCTCTGGAATGGTGAGCGAGAAGGACTACACATTGTATTGGCAAGGGAAAGATCTTGATAAAGCTAGAGAACACTGAGTAGGTTTTGCGGTCAAAAAATCGTTAACTAACATGGTTGAACCAGGTCAGAATGGATCAGAACGCCTGTTAACGCTCCGCCTGCAAACTAGCACAGGTCCCATCACCCTTGTCAGTGTGTATGCTCCTACTCTGTACTCTGCCTCAGAAGCTAAAGATGAGTTCTACGAGAATCTAGCAGCAGTAATCAAAAGCATACCTAGGCAAGAACAGCTTGTTCTCCTTGGTGACTTTAACGCTAGAGTGGGTGCCGATAATGTTTCATGGCCTTCATGTCTGGGCAGGTTTGGTATTGGCAAGATGAATGAAAATGGACAACGGCTCTTAGAGTTGTGCGTCCACCATGACCTCTGCGTGACCAACACCTACTTTCAGACAAAACCCCAGCATAAGGTGTCATGGAGACACCCACGATCCAAGCACTGGCACCAACTTGACCTGATTCTCGTCAGAAGGCCACTCCTCAGGTCTGTGCTCTCCACGCGCTCGTACCATAGTGCAGACTGTGACACAGATCACTCCTTGGTTTGCTGCAAAATCAGAGCACAACCAAGAAAACTCTATCGTGTCAGACATGAAGGGAAACCACGCATTGATACCAGTAAGATGTCAGACCCTTTCATGATCGCTCAATTCACTGTGACCTTCAAGAAAGTGCTCAGTAGCCCTCAGCATGGTGATACAATTACAGAGAACTGGGAGCATCTACGGAACACCATTCAAAGTACTGCACTTGCCACCTTTGGTAAGAAAACAGCAAAGTCAAATGACTGGTTTGACGCTTCATCAGATGTGATGGCACCTGTTATTGAAGCTAAGCGCAGTGCTATGAATGAATACAAACGTTCACCGAGTGCCAGAACCCTACAGATCCTGAGGGCTACGAGAAGCAAAGTTCAACAAACTGCTCGACGCTGTGCAAATGACTATTGGCTCCAGCTCAGTGAGAGCATCCAGATCGCAGCGCAAACAGGCAACATTAGACAAATGTATGACGGTATAAAGAAAGCACTTGCCCCCCATAAAAGTAAGACGGCACCGCTAAAAACCATCAGCGGAGAGAAGCTAACCGATAAGGGTAAGCAGATGGAGAGGTGGGTCGAGCACTACTCTGAGCTTTACGCTAGAGACAATACCGTTACGCCTGCAGCCCTTGATGCTGTCAATAGTCTGCCATTTATGGAGGAGCTGGATGCCGAACCAACATTAGAGGAACTCAGTAAGGCCATTGATAGCTTGGCCTCTGGCAAAGCACCAGGCAGTGATGGGATTCCTCCTGATTTAATCAAATGCTGTAAGAGCACGCTATTACATCCCCTGCATAGGATGCTGTGCCAGTGCTGGGAAGAGACAACTATTCCTCAAGACATGCGAGATGCCAAGATTGTAACACTGTATAAAAATAAAGGAGACAGAAGTGATTGCAATAACTACAGAGGCATCTCTCTTCTTAGTATTGTTGGTAAGGTTTTTGCCAAAGTCATCTTAATGCGACTACACAAGTTAGCTGAGCGCATATATCCAGAGGCACAGTGTGGATTCCGAGCTGGCAGATCAACAACAGACATGATCTTCTCTCTCCGCCAGCTTCAGGAAAAATCAAGAGAGCAGAAAAGACCATTATATATCGCCTTTATAGACCCCACAAAAGCATTCGACCTGGTTAGTAGGGATGGACTCTTTAAAATCCTCCTGAAAATAGGCTGCCCTTCTAAAATGCTGGAAATGATAAAGTCATTCCATGACGACATGAAGGGAACAGTTCAATATGCTGGAAGCACGTCACAGCCCTTTGATATACGAAGTGGCGTTAAACAAGGCTGTGTTCTGGCTCCGACCCTCTTCGGAATCTTCTTTGCCTTACTCTTAAAACATGCATTCAGAGATGCAACTGAAGGAATATGCCTTCACACTAGGTCAGATGGCCGGGCCGTCTGTTTAATCTTTCAAGGCTGAAGGCAAAAACAAAAATCAGAAGGGTCACTATAAGAGACTTGTTGCTCGCTGATGATGCTGCAGTCGTCACTCAAAGCCAACAGGAGCTTCAGAGCTTGATGAATCGCTTCACTAAAGCATGCAAGGACTTTGGCCTCACAATAAGTCTAAAGAAAACGAATGTGCTGAGTCAGGATGTGGGTGCTGCACCAGTTATCACTATCGATAACTATGAATTGGCAGTGGTGCACCACTTCACATACCTAGGGTCTACCATCAATGACAAACTCTCACTGGATACAGAAATCGACAGCCGCATTGGCAAAGCTGCAGCTACCTTTGCCCGCCTCACATCGCGTGTTTGGGGAAACTCTAAACTCACAATGAAGACCAAAGCTGCGGTATATAATGCCTGCTTCACCAGCACACTCCTATATGGCAGCGAGACCTGGACGACCTATGCTAAGCAAGAAAGAAGGCTCAATACCTTCCATTTGCGGTGTCTACGCCGCATCCTCGGCATCTCATGGAAAGATAAAGTGACGAATGTCGAGGTGTTGTCACGTGCTGGCCTTCAAAGTATGTATACACTGCTTAGACAGCGCATACTTCGCTGGCTTGGCCATGTTCGCCGCATGGAAGATGGTCGCATCCCAAAAGATATCTTCTACGGACAATTAGCAGATGGCAAGAGAACAGTTGGGCGACCACAGCTGAGGTTCAAAGATGTGTGCAAGAGAGATATGAGGGCACTGGACATGGATCCAGCAGCATGGGAGGATGAAGCTGCCGATAGCACTAAGTGGCGATGCTATTTACGGCACCACCTCAGATTGGGTGAAGAGAGGCTCACACAAGAAGCAGAGGTGAGGAGAAAACGTCGAAAGGAGCACCAGGAAAATAAGCAGCTGAGGGCTGCCACCTCAGGGGCGCATTCCCATAGTCAGTTATGACTGAAGGGGCTATTATTATTATAAGTTTCACTTTAAAAAATTAGTTCAGTTTACTTAATGCTAATATACAATACAATAAAAATAATATTAATTTCGAAAATAAAATAAATAATATCTTTCTTAACATTTCAAAATAGATATATTTCTCACGTTCGTCACCTGGGCATCGATTTATGTTGCATATATTTTCAGAACAGCCACTATTCACCTTTCAGAAAATCTATAGTGGCAATAAAAAGATCGTGTTTCTTCCATGCCTGAATAATTAAACGGGTCTGTCTCTCTTCCTGGCGTGAATCTTACTCAATTTACCGACTGGTGTGAAGTATTTATGACCTTTAACGTGAAGCGTCCACGGTAATGGGCAGTTCTGACAGTCCGAGCAAAGAAGTTTACAATTGTTTGTTATCACGTAAAACCTAATTAACATGCAGGAAAGCAATAGGTATTACCACTCACGCATGGCAAAATCCCGCAGAGGGCTGTTACGTTTAACCGTGGCATTGTTTTCTCAGGAAGTTCAAAGAAAGAAATTATAATTGACTGACTTTAGAACTATAGCTATTATTGAACTCTAAAAGAAAGTTGAATTTAAAATTTAAAGTAATTGCCAACACATTTCAAATTGCGAGAAGAACTCTATTCGTGATCAGAGGCAACTGAAACTTTTATACGTTATGTAAAAATAAACTTTAAAGTGAAAGTGATAAACTCCTTAAACAGTTTTCCATAATGAATTTTACATATTGATAAATACAACTTGTTTTTTTTTTTTTTTTTTTTGCACGCAGTACTGTGAATATTGCATGCATGTTTAAAATCACTGACCATTTCAACTAAGTGCATGTCATAGCGCTTTTATTTCTTCACATTTTAATATATAATACTGTATGTTACACTAGTCAACAACCAAAATGTACCAGAAATGAAAATAGCTGATCTTAACTAATTTTGGTGTGCTGAAAACGAAAATGACATTAAAAAATGTTGATTGGCTCTAGTTTTCAAGATATATGCTACTAGTTTATTTAATTACAGTCAATTTATATATATGTATTTTGGCTGCAGAATAGGAGATCAAGATAAGAGCTGGGCGCCACACATATGCTGCAATACATGTGCAGCACATCTTAAACTGTGGTTGACTGGCAAAAGGCAAGCTATGCCTTTTGCAGTCCCAATGATTTGGAGAGAGCCCACTGATCATCTCAACAACTGTTACTTTTGCATGGTCCCTCCAATTGGGAAAGGCATATCAAAGAAGAAAAAATGGACTCTGGAATATCCAAACATCCCCTCTGCAATACGTCCGGTACCACATGGCGATGACCTACCAGTTCACAAAATGCCAGAATCATTTTCAGCTGCTTCCACTGATGAAGAAGAGGACATTGGTGGTCCTGAACCATCAACCTCAAGCGACCCAGATTTTGAGCAAACTACATCCACTAAACCACACTTAATAACCCAAGGTGAACTGAATGATCTTGTAAGAGATCTGAATTTACCGAAGAACAAGGCGGAGCTTTTGGGTTCCAGATTGCAACAGTGGAATCTCCTGGCAGAAGATGTTACAATTTCTGTGTATAGGAACCGCCATAAGCCACTTATTACATTCTTTTTCAAAGAGGGTGACCTTTCTGCGTGCCACAACATTTCTGGTTTAATGGCAGCCCTCAAAATCAATTACATACCGGAAGAGTGGAGGCTTTTCATTGATTCATCCAAGACGAGTCTTAAAGCTGTTTTGTTGAATAATGGTAATATGTTACCGTCAATTCCAGTTGGTCACGCAGTTCATATGAAAGAAACTTATGAAAACATTAAGCTGCTTTTGAAGTGTATAAACTACGATCATCATCATTGGTCACTTTGCGGTGACTTAAAAGTGGTCGCTCTTTTGCTTGGACTACAGGGTGGATACACCAAGTACTGTTGCTTTCTCTGTGAGTGGTATAGCCGTGCACGAAGTGACCATTACATCAGAAGACATTGGCCAATCAGGCAGTCATTGCAGCCTGGCAGTAAGAACGTTGCGAACCCAGCACTTGTCGACACCAGCAAGATTTTGTTGCCACCCTTGCACATTAAGCTGGGTCTTATGAAAAACTTTGTCAAGGCAATGGAGAAAACAGATGAGGCTTTCAAATACCTCATCAGAAAATTTCCAAGACTGAGTGAAGCTAAAATAAGAGAGGGAGTATTTGTTGGTCCGCAAATTCGAAAACGTCTTCATGATGACGAGTTTCTTTGCATGTTGCATGGCAAGGAAAAAGCAGCATGGCTAGCATTTAAGTCAGTGGTGGACAATTTTCTTGGAAACAACAGATCTGATAATTACAATGAAATTGTAGAAAATCTCCTTCTGAAGTATAAGAGTCTTGGCTGCAACATGTCTTTGAAAATTCATTTTCTGTACTCTCATCTGGATTTCTTTACGTCAAACTGTGGATCGGTCGGTGATGAGCATGGTGAATGATTTCACCAGGACATTGCTGCTATGGAGACAAGGTATCAAGGCATATGGAGCCCTTCAATGCTTGCTGATTACTGTTGGACTGTGACAAGAAACACCTCATCGATTGACTACAAGAAGCAAGCAAAGAGAGCTTGAACAGCGACTGAATAATGACGGAATGGGTTCAAATGTGCCTTTTTAAAACATGATATGTGAACTTTAAATAGTGTTTTTATTTTTTCTATCATTTTATGTTGAAATATCAATTAATTGAGTACGTAACCACAATTTTTATAATGCTAAAGTAGAAAGACTAGCTGTTCACCCCAGAGAATTAAACAAGCATACATTATTTGTATTACTGTAATGTAAATTCATCATTTAAAAAAAAACCAGAGCCAATTGGGGAATTTCATTATGATATTTGAAATCAGCATGTCAAAATCAATAAGAAATGGTATATTTAATTTCTGGTACAAATAACTTTTGAAAATTTGTTGACTAGTGTTATCATTATAAATAAATTATTTCATGTCAAACCAGTAACGGTTATCATGTCTCAAATTAGCTCGTAAAAATGATAATACTAAGATACTGAGAGTCCGATTGACAGAATGGTTAGAGCGGTGGTCTCTCGCGGCAAAGGTACCAGGTTCAAATCACGGTACCAACACGCTCCAGTCTACCCATCTGTAAATGGGTACCTGACTTTGAGTTAGGGAAGGAAAAGGCTGCAAGGAAGAGAACTGTCACCCCACCTGTCAATGCTAGACCTAGTATGTTGAAGTCTCTAACACTTCCCTCCCTACGGCTGTATCTGCTATGAGACTACCTGTTTTTGTTACTAAGATTTAACTTGAGCCACTCTTGACATTTCGTCTCAATATGACGATACCTGTTTTTGTTACTAAGATTTAACTTGAGCCATTCTTGACATTTCGTCTCAATATGACGATACCTGTTTTTGTTACTAAGATTTAACTTGAGCCACTCTTGACATTTCGTCTCAATATGACGATACCTGTTTTTTGTTACTAAGATTTAACTTGAGCCACTCTTGACATTTCGTCTCAATATGACGATACCTGTTTTTGTTACTAAGATTTAACTTGAGCCACTCTTGACATTTCGTCTCAATATGACGATACCTGTTTTTGTTACTAAGATTTAACTTGAGCCACTCTTGACATTTCGTCTCAATATGACGATACCTGTTTTTGTTACTAAGATTTAACTTGAGCCACTCTTGACATTTCGTCTCAATATGACGATACCTGTTTTTGTTACTAAGATTTAACTTGAGCTACTCTTGACATTTCGTCTCAATATGACGATACCTGTTTTTGTTACTAAGATTTAACTTGAGCCACTCTTGACATTTCGTCTCAATATGACGATACCTGTTTTTGTTACTAAGATTTAACTTGAGCCACTCTTGACATTTCGTCTCAATATGACGACACCTGTTTTTGTTACTAAGATTTAACTTGAGCCACTCTTGACATTTCGTCTCAATATGACGATACCTGTTTTTGTTACTAAGATTTAACTTGAGCCACTCTTGACATTTCGTCTCAATATAATACCTGTCCTATTTAAAATTAAACAATGCTTATTTTATGTCTTTTCCTTAACGGAAAGTTATGTATGTGATATAACAACCAAGATCTTACTTTCATATATTTTTTAGTTTAATAATTATAATTAATAAAAATTATTCAGAGGTACAATTACATACCATATTATTTATTTATATATTTACTGAGCATCCGATCGAAAGAATGGTTAGAGCGCTGGTCTCTCTCGGCAAAGGTGCTAGGTTCGATTCACGGTAACGATGCGGTCCAGTCTACTCAGCTGTAAATGGATACTTGACTTTGCTCGTGAGTTAGGGAAGTAAAAGGCAGCGGGGAAGGGAGCTGGTGACCCAACCTCTCGATGCCCGACATAGTAAATTGAAGTCTCTAACACTTCACTCCACTACGGCAGCTTCTGCTGTGGGACCACCCTTACCTTATATTTATTATTCACTGCTCAAATTATGATCCCACTACACGCACCATACCGATACCTGTTTGGAATAAATATTGAAATAATAATTTCCTACCATTCATTTTAGACGAAATTAGAAAAATTTCATAAAATTTGTTTACACACTATAAATGAATAACATATGAAGCAAACATAAAAACATCTTTACTCTTTATCTCTCCAGTCTTTTGTCCTATATAGGAAGGAAAGGTAGAAATATCTGCCTCATGGATTATAATAACTATAACGCAGTGCGATAAACCAATTTATTTGTTTCAGACCTAACGGCAGGAAGCACTGTACAGGGCGTGTTTCCGGGTACGTCCTTCCTGTCTCCTACACCGGCACTCCGCTAGTAAACGGGACTTAAAACAGGCTTCTGTGCTTATGATCAAAGTAATTTTTTCGTAAGACGGGGAGACGTGAATTTTTTGTTTATCTCCCCCCCCCCCCTTCCACCCTTAAAGCCAGAATCGACAGACGTTGCGGTCAAGCTTCAATAACAGACTATGAAGTCTGATATTTTAAAATATTAGATACACTATGTCAAGGGACCCGCAGATGAGCAGAGTTAGACAGATCATTGAGGGGAAAGATAACACCCGTTCTGTCTAAATTCTTGGTATCTCGGGTTGCAGGGGATACTTCCAGGGTTACTCCCAGAGCCTGCTGCTAAAGCAACTGACTACGAGTAATCACCGGAGGGAACGCACCATTTTCCCTCCTAAAGTTTTCAGAACGCAGATAGTTCTACGACTGTCAAATTACCTGTCAGCTATAATACACTTCGCACAGCCCACTAACCGGGTGGCAAACCCGTGAATATCGTTTATTGCAGTGAAGAACCAATGGTCGCAGCCTTACGTCAAGTATTGTGCAGTAGTGGTTTCCTACTCGCCTATTTAGCATATGTCAGAGCTTACGGGCATCCAATATATCATTCAACGCAGCGTCGTCAGGATAATTGCAGTTGTAGTACCGTGTTCTTGAACGGAGTACTCGGTCACCAATAAAGGGGCCAACCAGAGCCACCGGTTTACGCATCGAGTTCCAGATACAGGGCACGGCTGTTTTGATTCACGGCGCCGGGATCGTAGCGCAAAGACCACACATGCCCTCGGCTGATCTCGACTTGTTATGTCTTCTGGTCGGTACGACAACTGCCTTTATTAGTTGTCAGAGGAAGGACAAAGTAAACTGACAGTCCCTACCTACGTTGAGGCTATATCAGTTTTTGTGTGAAAACAGCGCAAGGATAAGTCTCCATTGGATTTATGACGTTCCCCCTCAGCGTAGGGGTAGAAATAAAACGACACTGATTCGGGTTCTGTTTTCCACAAGCAGGTGAAGGATTGTTAGCTCTTTGTTTATTTTTCTGTCGTTGTCCTACAGGCTGGTTTTGTTTCTTGATATATGAATTGATGTAATTGTTAACTTTGTTATTTGATCAATTGTTATTTGCGGAGATTTTCTTTTTTTTTTCTTCTTTGCAACCGAAAAGAATTTTAATAAATTTTAACCTTTTTGTTAATGAGCTTGTTCAAGATCTTCATCCATATTATTATTAAGCATCTTAGTAAGCTCTTAATATTTCTCTGTCTACTAGTGAGAAAGAAGACAGAGCGGGTGAAACTAAAGAATACATAAGTGAGTTGTGGGGCTTGGAAAGAGAGATAGCTTTAATAGATCTTCTTCCAGGCTGTCTTAAGATTCTCTCTAATTTCGCACATTATCTGTGTTTTCTCTATAACTCTTGCAGTACACTCAAATTATCTTACTCAACAAAGTACTTTAAACCCATCTCACGACAGGGCGTTAGCTTTCAACTCTTCCTTCAATTATGGTCTTCAACAAGATATTATGTCTTTTTATTTGGTCAAAATAGTTTAGCTGTCAACTTTTATCTCCTTCATTATTTATCTTTTCATTCCTAGCTTTTCTAGGACATCTGTAATTGTTTTGATCTCTTCCCATGAGAAGCCCCCCGTTGTTCTATATTTCCACATCTACCGGTTTCAGTCTATCGGTTTATATTTTGGGCCGTCTTTTTAAGCTCTGCCGATGAGACTCCAGTTGCTTTGGTAACAACTCCTACCGTTCTTTATCTTGTTATCTTTGGTCACTCGTAGTTCCAGTGAAGTGTTCGATTAAACAATCAATGTTATGTTCCTATTTTCACCTCAATTTTCTTACAATGAACTACTTACCTACGGTCTTCTTAAACACCTTTTCTTGGCATAATTCATTCCCCGACCCTGTTTTATTATAGTAAAAGTATCTGTCTCCTATCTACTAGACCATAAGGTCTTTTATATTTGCACATACGTCCTAATATAACCGACGGACCGTGTGTCCAGGTTGTATGGGGCATGCCTCGCCAAATCGAGGCATAACTCTTATTTTTTAATCTATGCCCAGTGCGGTTCCCCTGAGTCTCCAAAGAGACAAAGAAATTTTAAGACTACAGATTTATCAGAAGTGTTGTCAACGGCAAATAATGTGAGATAATGCATGGTTCTGGCACGCTTAGGCTAGGACCTGCTGAGGTGGAATGTTCTGTCAGAGAGAACGAACTGTGTGACGATCCGAAAATGGCCAGTGCACTTAAAAGAAATACGGACTTATTTATAGACTCCCTTAAACGCTGTAAGTAAAGGGTCCTCCATACATAACGTAACGCAGTTTTTGTAAATAAGCGGGAATGGATGTATGTTTCGTAAATCTATTAAATTTTACGAATTTTACTAATAAAATTTATTTTCAGAATGTCTTGGGTCTCGTCCATACTTTCCCGGGACTCGACATCAATTAAAAAAAAAAAAAGCCACATTTTCTGGAAATTCCATTTTGGGCCAGGAATTCCCATATTCGAGATCGTACTGCGCAACATGACCAGAGAGAGCTATATACATGAAAATGCCCTCAATAGGCACGTACTGAAGTGATTTCATCTGGCTGCTGTCGTGATGGTGATACATTGTTATCGTTTTCTTTTTAAAAACTTGAACTTCATCCAACAGGGCCGTTTTTTAGGTCTGCATTTTCTTTTTTAAAATGTGTATTACATTATATTTAAAAAGCCACATATAACTATAAAACAGTTTAAACCTGTTAAAAGTTATGTCAATTATCTGATATTTGAGCTGAGATTATAACATAAATAGTTGTTAACTATTGCGGATAAAGTAGACAATGAGGGTGGAGGTTACAAAATATATTTTGTTCTGACATCATTTACACTAATATTTGTGTGTGTGTGTGTGTGAGTGTGTATATGTATATATAAATATATAAATATAAATATAAATATAAATATATATATATATATATATATATATATATATATATATATATATATATATATATATATATATATATATATATATATATATATATCTTCTTCTTCTTCCGTCCTTAGCCACCGACCGTCAAAGCAGTCAGTGGCCATTACGCCTAAATCGTCTTAGGGCAACAGCAGATAGGTTTTCTTTGCCATTGTTTCCCATCACGCCTATTGGCGTCTTTAGGGCAACGGCAAATCAATCCATTTGCTGTTGTTTCCGTAATCGAAGTGACTGGCAAACGGGTGATCAGCCCGTTGGTATATATATATATATATATATATATATATATATATATATATATATATATATATATATATATATATATATATATATATATATATATATATAATAATAATAATAGCCCCTTCAGTCATAACTGACTATGGGAATGCGCCCCTGAGGTGGCAGCCCTCAGCTGCTTATTTTCCTGGTGCTCCTTTCGACGTTTTCTCCTCACCTCTGCTTCTTGTGTGAGCCTCTCTTCGCCCAATCTGAGGTGGTGCCGTAAATAGCATCGCCACTTAGTGCGATCGGCAGCTTCATCCTCCCATGTTGCTGGATCCATGTCCAGTGCCCTCATATCTCTCTTGCACACATCTTTGAACCTCAGCTGTGGTCGCCCAACTGTTCTCTTGCCATCTGCTAATTGTCCGTAGAAGATATCTTTTGGGATGCGACCATCTTCCATGCGGCGAACATGGCCAAGCCAGCGAAGTCTGCGCTGTCTAAGCAGCGTATACATACTTTGAAGGCCAGCACGTGATATATATGTGTGGGTGTGTGTCATATTTTCTCATACAAAATCCCCACAAGTACATTGCCGTAGAGGAAGAGAGCGCACAAGTACATTGCCGTAGAGGAAGAGAGATCGCACAAGTACATTGCAGTAGAGAAAGATAGAGTGCACCAGGTATCGTGCTAGTAGCCAAGACGACACCTCTAACGATCTTGGCGAACTGTGAGAGAGATTTGCCGCGCGATGACACGATGTTAGATTTTTCGCGCGAATTTAAGAAAAAATTTAAGAACAAGTATGGTGCGTCGTATGGCTACTAAATTTCAACAATTATAATCTGTGGGTGAATAAAGACACAAGAACCAGTGGCATCTGCTAGGACTATAAATTATAGTACACCTAGGCAGAGATCAAACAGCATAGACAAAAACTATAGAGTTAATCAAAACCATAACTATTGCAACAACAGAGGCAGATATAATTTTAACAAAAAATTTCAACAGCCTCAAAGAAATTATAACTCTTATGATGATGGATATTATGGTCAACAGTCATCATTCCGACCTAATGATTATCAAAATAGAGGACGATATAATGCCAGATCAGGTAGAGGACAGAGGTCATTTTATAGAAATAATGACAATTCTTTTAATAATAGAGGGTCTCAACAGAACAATAACTCCAGACAGTCAAGGAACCCTGAACGTTCAAATGCTGTCGTACATGTTGGTGACAATAATCCAGTTCAGAAAAATGATGGTTTGGCTCATGCAAATGCATGTAGTGTTGATTTATCCAACAGTGCTAATTGTTCTGAATGTAACTCTTTGTTTCTGCTGCAGAGAGTCCCAAGGTTTCTGTATGGACACCCATTACCAGTCATGTCCTCATATGATGGAACAGGTTCACTAGTTCTTAATAAAGGCTTTGTGAACAACAAACTAGTGTCACTTTTGAGGGACACTGGATGTACTACTATTAGTGTGCGTAGATCGTTGAAAGATCAGTCATATTATACAGGAAGGGAAGTGAAATGCATAACATTTGGAGGCACAATGGAATACTATCCAACTGCGGAAGTATTTTTGGATACCCCGTACGTTACAGGAAGAACTCTCGTGTGCCTGTTGAATAGTCCCATCGCAGGAATTACCTTAGGAAATATTCCTGGCATTCGGGAATGTACAAAAGATGATATTGAAAAATAGGAACAACCACATCTAATATGTGCAAATTCTGTTACACCCAGAGCTCAGGCTCGTGCTGAATTGGATAGTCACATCCAAAGTGATAATGTGGTAGATGAGGTGATGAATGATGAGAATGAGACTGAGGAAGAGGTGAATAATGAAGAGCATAAGAATGGTAATGAGAATAATGATAATGAGGAAAATAATGATGATGAGGTAAATAATGATGACGAAGAGGAAAGTGGTGATAATTTCCAGATGGAACTTATTGGTAAGGAGTCGTTCATTCAGAGACAAAATGATGATGATTCCTTGAGGAAATTTTTTTCACATTGCAAAATCAGGTGAAATGATGTTTGATGATAATGCAAAACACTGGTATACTTTAAGAAATGGTATTGTGATTAGAAATTTTTAGGATTCTACATCTGTAAAAAAAAACAGATTATGGTACCAGCTTGTTTTCGACCATTTGTTTTACGACATGCCCACGATATTATTTGCGCGGGTTATTTAGGTATTGCAAGAACAAAGCAAAGGGTTTTGTCACATTTTTTTTCTCTTGGTGGGACAAAATATGTTAATGCTTTTTGTCGCACATTCACAGTGTGCCAAGGTGTAGCAACAAAAAGGCTTAAGCATAATGCTCCTATCCAGGCGTCTGATGTTTTTTTGCGTCCATTCGCAAAGATGGCTATTGACCTTATTGGTCCATTAAAGGTCACATCAGCTAGGGGGCATAAATACGTGCTAACATGCATTGATATGTGCACACGCTGGCCGGAAGCGATACCTCTTAAAACAATAACAACTGTTGACATAGCAGATGCGTTATTTTTAATTTTCAGCAGGTTGGGTTTTCCCGAAAAAATAACATCTGACCGGGAATCTCAATTAGTCTCTGACGCAATGAAACAGGTGATGAAAATGTTTGGTATTGAACGCTCTCTTAGCTCAATATATCAGGCAGTAGCGAATGGTAAAATTGAGAGACTAAATAGGAGTTTAAAGCAGATGTTTGGCACAGTTACCACTAAATATCCACAGGATTGGGACAGGATCTTGCCCTCGATTTTATTCGCTTACAGATAAATTCCCAACGAACACACCGGGTTCGCTTTATTTCAGTTGGTTTTTGGTGCGAAACCTAGGGGACCTATGTCCATTTTAAAAATATTGTTGGTTGGAGCTGACATGAATGAAGAGGTTCAAACCTCATACCAATATGTTGTCAATTTGAGAAAAAAGATTATCGACTCATGCCAAATAGCAGTGCAGGCGTCAGAAAAGGAAAAATTAAAGGCTCGTCTGTTTGTCAATCAAAATAGGAAACTGCGCCAACTGCGGGTGATGAGGCCTACGTATTATTAGCAAACAAAGACAACAAATTACTTGTGTCATGGAGAGGACCTTATACAATTATTGATAAATTGTCAGATGTTGACTATATTTTATCTATTAATGGAAAAGAAAAAACTTTTCATATTAATATGTTACAGCAATTTCATACACGTCCTCCGCATCTTAAACCAGTCTTTGAAGCTATTGACGAATCTATTGATCGTCGCCCGTCCTTAGCGGTTATAGAAGAGGAGGGATCTGACTTATGTGATGGTACTGAACCACTTTTATCATTACCAATCTTACATCTTTTAGCTACTGAGAGTTGGAAAGATGTTTCTATTGCACCAACTCTTGCTTCTCATCAGAAGGAGCAAATTTCTCAGTTACTGCAATCTTTCTCTAATGTACTCACGGATGTTGCTGGGCATACAGATATCATTCAACATGATATCGTACTAACAGATTTTCGACCTATCAAATTGAAACCGTATCCTATACCTATCCATCTACAATCATAGGTACAGGAAGAAATAAAAGAAATGATCAAGCTGAATATCATTGCCCATCACATTCACCTTACAGTTTTCCTATGGTATTGATTAGGAAAAAAGATAAATCTATTCATATTTGCATAGATTTCAGGCGTTTAAATGCCCTGATTATTCCAGACGCAGAACCATTACTGTTGTTAGATTCTCTTCTGGACAAATTAGCTCCTGCTACTTTCTTTACTAAATTTGACTTGTCAAAAGGCTATTGGCTAGTGCCGTTATCAGACAGAGCTAAACCTTATACAGCTTTCGCTACACCTCTAGGATTGTTTCAATTCAATTTTATGTCGTTCGGTCTTGTTAACGCTCCTGTTACCTTTGTTCGTATGATGCGAAAACTTTTTTTTTCTGACCGTGAGGATTTAATAAATTATACTGATGATATTTGTTTATTTCATCGAACTTAGGATGAACGTGTTGTGGGAATTCAGTCTTTATTGAATACATTGCGTCTACATAATCTTACTGCTAAACTTTCTAAGACGAGAATAGGATTCACTGAAATTTCTTTTCTTGGTAATAAAGTAGGAGGTGGATTTCTTAAACCTGAGGATTCTACAATATCGAAAATCCTGAATCTTGAAATTCCTCGAACTAAGAAACAAGTTCCCAGTCTGTTAGGCTTGGTGAATTTCTATAGAAAATTCTTACCTAATTTTTCAGATGTTACCTCAGTTCTTTCCTCGTTGGTAAAGAAAAACTCGCCAACCAGGATCATTTGGACACATGCGTGTGATATCTCCTTAAATATTCTTAAATGTTCGTTCTCTAAATTGCCAATTTTGAGATTATCAGACGCTCGTTTTCCATTTACCCTCAGAGTGGACGCGTCTAATACAGGAATCGTGGAACACTGATGCAGCAATTTGAAGGCTACATGCACCCAACTATGTATGTAAGCTGGAAACTTTCGCCCACAGAGCAGCGGTATCCCATCGTGGAACGGGAACTGCTAGCAATCGTCTTTTGTTTCACCAAGCTCCAACGGTATCTGATGGGAGCCGGATTCACCCTGGAGACTGATCAAAAAGCACTTTCATATCTTAAGACAGCTAGATTCAAGAACACAAGAGCCGCTAGAGCCTCGCTCGCTCTTCAACCATACGACTACGAGATAAAAGCAATAAAGGGAACCCAAAATGTCTTAGCTGACGTTTCATCTAGGTGTATAAAACACCCTATATCACATATCAACTCAACGAATACAGGTGATTCACAGAATTGAATCTAATCGGCATACATACTTCATGATGTCCTGATCAAGAAAACAGCAACTACGATGATTGAAAATAAGTCTCTGACATTGTGTACACTAACTATGCTGAAAACTTATCTACATGGTTTTTTTTTTAAGAAAGAAACATTGCTGATATGAGAAAGTGTTTCACACAGCAACAGGATGATGATGGATTCTTGAATGCTCAAAATAGAGTGATACCTTGTTGAACTCAGCGCATTACTTACGGATATTGTGCATGAATGACAGTGCTTATATGCAACGTCCAGACTTACAAACATAACGTTGGTAAAATGTTTCAAATGATGTCATTTCAGGAGATTTTTGTGCGGGCACATTGAGTCAATTTTAATTGGAATTGCTAACGTCTCCATATAAAGGGACATAACGCTGAAATGACTGTTTTGAGAATATCAAAGGGACACAATTAATTTCATTTCTGACTATTTGACAAGTGCGCATTACTGGGTGTAGTATCATTTGGATTCTTACGGAAATTCTATTGCATGGATATCAATCATGAACATTATCAATAATGTAATTCTACATACGTCAAGAAACGTTGTATGAACATTTATTAATTCGAAAGGACTTTGCACTAATGAACTGAACATGTATACACAATAATATGTGATCAATTTGAATTCACTACAGATTGTTGAGTCTTTGACAAAAATCTATGTCACACTCACACTAGACTTTGCAACATTAATTGGCTAATACGCCATACTATTATCGATTGTTACAACACATAGGCATAGTTTTATCTATTGCCCACATTAATGTGTTTCATACAGGATGTCCTTGCTTCTTTTGATATTAAAATTGTATATTAATAACATATCATTTTGCATTACACATAACTTTATTCATTTTGACAAAATGTCGCAGTCATACACTTTATTATTTGTTTCTGCCTCATGTCATCTATTGTCTTTATTACATAATTTAATTAATTTTAATGCTTTGCATTTTGAGACTAAGTGACTAATGTTACCTGACGGGACATTTAGGTGGTTTTTGTTCGGGGTGCATTATGATAGTGCCTCGACTGATATAATTAGTTAATTTTTACATGTTAGCTGATTTTGCTATGGTTACCTCACATTGTTGTCAAATGATTTGTATCCTTTGTAGTCGATGGTCTTAGTAATTTTGTTACTAATGTCCACACCTTGAGTGTTTATTTGACTACTCTGGAGCACAAACCTGGGTGCTATACTATTTCATACTGACAGTGAAATTTGATGATAAAATCTTTTCACTCCAGTCATGTTTTGAACTCACACCACGTAAATAATGCAAACTTCGTTTCCATTATTTTACCGGGGTGGGGGGAGTAAACGTTATGAGTAAAGTTCATAACATGTATGTCGATATCAATACAGTTCGACATGTAGTTTTTATGTTTACGACCGTTGACAGGAAGTGACGTCATTACTTCTGTTGGTCATTGTTGCAGACGCATGTTTTGCCGTCTGCTGAGCTGAGCGTTCCTTTGGAATATTCGCTGTGTGTCTTTTCAAGGTGTTTGACGTATGTGTTCTCGGCTCCTGAGTGTTAGAAGATTTATTTGTCATATTCCTACGTATTCCATCTCTGGATCATCCATGCACCTCCGTGTGATGATGCCAGTATTTATTTAAGAGGAGTGATGTTTGACCTGATGAACGTGAGTTAAATTATAATAAAATTGAATGGAAATGTCCTCGACATTGTTCCAGTTACAAGACTGTACCGCGACGCTAGAGACTGTCTAGTTGATGCCATAACCTAATGAGCATATTACTCAAGTATTTCTTGGAGCTACGAGATGTAAATTAAATGTTTTATTGAATCGTCCAACCTGGCCATTGGGGTATCATTTATGTTGAAGATTACGGCTTTGGGCAGGGACTGAAAAGGACATACCCCTATCGGCACTTGATCTGATTCAGTGTGTAAGAATCAACTAATAATGTATATATAAGAAGAACTACTAGCCCAAGAAAAAACCCGCAATAACGCCCGTAAAACTGCCCCAGTCGGAGTCTGGGGTCACCTCTGCTCTCGGGTTTTCCGCACAACTAGCCAGAAACATTCATCAGCGTTTGCTGTAGTGGTCATGAGTGTACTATTTTCATATGTTGAGGTTGCCAGCCTCATATATAACCACTAGCAAGAAAACATGTTAAATTCAAGTTTGTAATAGAAATGCTCACAACGTACCCCAAATTGGGTTATACACAATCTTCCCTGCACGGGTTTACAAGTGGACGCGAGCAATTTCGGTGCATATGCTCTCGACTCAATTTCGTCTGAGAAATTCCTCTTATGACGGCTGAAACACTTGGTCTGGAAATCTATAATTCCTCTTATGACGGGTGAAACACTTGGTCTGGAAATCTATAATTCCTCTTAAATCTGTTAAATTTTTAACACTTGGCCTGGGATATTATTTCCCTTATGACTTGTATTTATAAAGTCCTGGTCCCTGAAGTTTTTACAGTCTGTGTATTTAAATAAGCGGGTTTACTCTTAAGCTTTCAGAGTTGCCGAAATACTGTCGATCTGTCTCTTGTGATATAGGAATTATAGGTCCAATCCTGTTCCTTTCTGGCGTCTTGGGAGTTGCTCGACTGAATTGCGAAGCTGTCTGTTTTGTGTTTCTGAGTTTGATAGATTATATCTCTCATTCTCAGTTCAAATCACAGATGGTGTTTTCGCCGAATGTTCCAGTGAAATTCATTGTATATTCCGTCATCTCACTTCAAACCAATCAAATCTCTCTAGCACTGGGTTGAGTGTTTTAATTTAAAATATCCCCCTCGTGTTTTAAAATATTAATTTAATATTCCACGCGTAAGGTAAAGGATCCCGTTACACGCCCATTGAGGCATATTGGGAATATGGTATTAGGCCCATATTTTCTTGACCATCGGCACACTAGGGGTGATGTGGTCAGCATCACGCCGGCCACCTTAACCTTCCCAGAGCTGCTCTTGTACCCAATTGGAGCTGGGTCGACCTAGGAGCCGTTTGCGGCCTAAAAAAATCCCACCTCATCTGGGGATCGAACCATAGACCACTGAGCTAGGAAGCCAGTGCACTAACCACTATGCTACCGCGGCTCCCAATATTCCACGCGTGACCTCTTTATAATAAAACGTAATATCTTCAGGTAACATTCTGTGCACAACTCACAAACAACATGTAACCATGTTTGCCTGGCGTAATGTCTTCCGCCAAGGTGTCTACCCAGACAGATTATCAGCGATAATCACACACAGGGATGATCCCGCAAACGATTATCTCATTCATTCTCGTACGAGACCATATTGGGTTAAACGAGGATCGTCTCCAACCAAAGGTGGCCGGCAACTGAGTCGATTGATAAGCGTATTATCGCTGATTGTGTAATTACCTGGCAGAATGTAAATAAGTCTGAGGAGTGGTAAAGCACAAATATCCGTAGGGGAGTGGAGTGTTAGGAGCTTCATTCTACAAGATCCAGCATAGAGAGTAAAAGGAATTTAAAAAGCATGATTTATGCCACATAATAATGACAGGGGAGAGAAAAATAAGAAAATATCACTCGCACGGGAATGTAATGTAATCCTGCCAGAGTTGACTTGAGATAGCACAACCATATCGTCACAGCGCCGACAACTTAATAATGTACTGCAATTATTGCTTACATGCTTTTTGTAAACTTAGTAATGCCATGATATCAATAATTCACCCTCCCAACGGGGATGTGCAATTTTTTTAACCTATTGGATCAGTCGGATGGGGAACACGATTTGGATGTAATGCTTTAATTTATTTGTATGAACAAATACCGTTATGCTATGGACACTACATGGAAACATTGATGTGAGTATTAGTATTGTGAAAATAACAGGAAGAGATTACCAGTATGGAAGGAACAACATATGGACTTACCTAATATAATAAAACCCCCACCTTAGGGATGAAACAAATGTTAAATAGGAATTGATGTTATGATATGTATTTTGCTTAACGTAATGCCGTAACGCTGAAGCAGGCACAGTATTGAGAGAACGCACCATACTCTCTCCTATACCCTTACCAGTAAGCAGCTGTGAGACGTATGCTGTCACACTCCCCACCCCCGTGCCCATATATATATATATATATATATATATATATATATATATATATATATATATATATATATATATATATAAAACTAAACTAGTGGAAATCTGTGTATACCCACTATAGTGCAACCCTATCGAATACAGCAATACGCCATCAAACGGTGTACATTACTGGGTCTCTACTCATCAGGTTATCAGAGGTCAGGTCACATAGGTATCTACTACCTCATCTGACGCAATTTCGCCAGCACATATAAAAACGGGTATCCGTGTTTACCTTTGGAGTATTCAACCAGCACCCAGACATAGGAATATCTACATATAGATCACAATCATAGATCACCGGGAGACTTATTTTTACCTCAGGATCGTAGGTGTTGTTTATTTTTCCAAGCTCAAGGATAGAGCTTGTATTATTAACACCAGCCTAAGGTGTAGTTCCTTTTTTTTGGACACGCTTTATGTTGCATAGACCTATATGTCTGTTGTGTGTCATTTCCAATTGTGCTCTTGATGCATGAAAATTAGTAATTATTACATTTCTTTGTGATGTAATATTGGTGTAGTGTAACACTAGATTTGTTGTTATCTACAATCCATAGAGGTTTTTTAATGTCTGTAATAAACTCAATCTAATTGGTTAATGCACTTGTTCAAGACCTTCATCCATATCTATTATTAAATGACTTCGTAAGCTCTTACTATATCTCTGTAAACTAGTAAGAAAGACGAGAGAGCAGGTGATGCTTAAGAATACATAAGTGAATTTTGGGGCCTGGAAAGAGAGATAGCTGTAATAGATCTTCTTCCAGGCTGTCTTAAGATTCTCCCTGATTAGGCCCTGTTGCTGTCTATTTGGCATAATTGTTTAAGACATCAACCTGTGTAATTCTTTTGGATAGTCTAAGAAAGGGAACTGGTGATTTACGTTAGTGACAGGATTGATTCCTAGTTATCTTTCCCTTGTCTTAGGTTAACCTGTGTCTTAAATTGATGTCATGTCTTAAGTTACTATTCACATGACCATATACGGAGTGGCTTTACCTCTCGCTTGAGGAAATGCCCTGGTCTTGTGTTTAAGTTTCGCTCAGGCCTGTGTTATTTGCACATGCGCAAGGTTTTGGCGCAAAAGACCGGGAGACTTCCGTTTTAGGAAGTGTACCTTGGGCTTGTGATCGGACATGCCGGTCCGAAGATTTTCTCTGCCAAGTTTTGATGGGGAATTGGGAAGTTCTGTGAATGACTGATTTGTCATTCTTCCTTCCCAAAGTTATTCTTTATGCCAGGAATGGCAGTGTTGTGTTTTCCTAATGTTGTGAGGATTCTATAACAGGTAACACATACATTTTTTGATCTTTCGTCTGATTAGATCACAAAGGTACTTTCATTGCTTGGAGGCGACATAGTGAGTGAAACTCACAGTATATATTATATAGTGCCCCAGTATGTGTGCACGTTGAAGAAACCAAGTCTAAGATGTTTTCTTCAATAGAAGCCCAGAGAACTGACTACTTGAAATCCGCAATGCAGGCGGGATGATTAGCAGAAATTTATGTACACAGAAATATATAAACAAACAGTGGTTACCTGATTATCGAGGCCCGCTATCTGCGGCCTGATTCTGTCGCCATAAGAGGCCCGTTGTTACGGTCATTATTCTTCACCAGAAGAAGTACCTGGCGTATGACGCCAAAAGAAGTCATGGACTTTTGCTAGACAATTGTATTGACTTTGTTAAATCTGGAACCGCCCTTTCCGTGCGATATATTTGCTAAGGCATACCTGACGGGGCTCAGTAAGGGATTTGAGCTTTGATATGAATAGAACGTAAATTGTCAAGATAATCATATTAGCATCTTATGTATGAGCTATTCAAGATTTGTGATGCTAAGTGTTGACCACCATCAATACACATGTAATGTCCATGATCCATGTCCAATTGACTGTATCGTCTATCAGCGTACGTTTCGTAATAAATGTTTGAAAAGTCATCGAAGTTACCAACGTTACTGACTTCTACCTGTGGTTGTGTGAGTTAGAGTGAAGCTGTCTAAGAGCCTATACAACATTCGTGTTTGTCAGCACTACCACCTACTATCTACTCACACCTATATGATCAACTCACATTTATTTACGGGTACTACACACCTGCGAAACTGTATGGAGTTTGAGTGTGTGTAATCGTTACACCCTGTCAGCGCCTCAACGCTTGATGACCCAAATACACGACAACCTTATACTGTCCAGGCACGACATAACCTGATAACCACAATGCTACATTGAACAAACAGCCTTTTACAGGCACATTATCTGTGTTTTCTCTATAATTCTTGCAGCTCACTCAAATTGTCTTACTCAACAAATTACTTATAAACCCAACTCACGATAATAATTAAGATTTTTTTTTTTCTTAATCAGCGGCACTTGGGCTTTCAGCCCTTCGGCCTAATGACATGTCATTGCGAGGCTGGGGAACCTGAGGACTTTCCTTCCAACCCGATCAGGAGCTTCGCTCCGTCCCATCCACAGAGCGTTTATCTCAGGAGCCGTTCAGATTATTCAGTCAAAATCCTGGTCGTTGACACTCCTTCAAGCGCCGACGCCCGGGCTTGAACCTTGAAAACCTGGTCGCCAGTACAACGTTGTAACCATTACACCAGCACGGCTCCCCAATAATAATAATAATAATTATGATAACAATGATGATGGTGATAATGATTATGATGATGGCTGTTATGATATCAAGTTGTTACTCTCAGAGTGTAGATAAGATGTATATATGTCACTGTTGTACTATTCTACATTACATTCCTTTACTTTCAGGTAAAGTTTCAGGTAAAACACCCGAGGAAAATATGCAAACGTGCGTAACAAGTTTTAATAGCTGTTTTACAACACAGCTAAAAGAAGTGGCAGAGAAACACGATGAACAAGGTCTTTGCAAGTGAGCAGTTTAAAAAAAAATTGGCTTTCATTTACAAAGTCTAGACAAATTGTTGACCTTGTTCTGGCATTTCTTTTTTAATTGTTAACATTAGTAGTGGTGATAGATAGTCCACAAGACATGAAACAGACTATAGACAAAACATTATGAACGGATTGTGAACAGATGTTTTTGGGGTTTAAAATTTTTGGAACACGCGGAGAATAGAACAGTAGACGTGCATGAAAGGGACGAAGAAGACATGGAAACACCTTAAGCTGATAGCACGTGACAGGAAAACTTGGCATAAGTTTGTTGACGATCTATGTTCCTTGGGGAGCTGAAGGGTGGGGGTGATGATGAATGAACGGAGATAACTGTGAAAACGTTGTGAAAATTAGTACAAACCCAGATACTTAAACGAGTTGACTATGTTGCATTCATTCATTCATCATTTTGCTCTCCATGGCGCATGAAGTCACCACCGCTGATGGCCACATTACAGGAAGCCTGCATCAGAGCATCCATGTGCTCTTCCACTGGTGGTTTTTATAGCAATAAGTTGTTCATGATAAGGTTACCAGCTTCATGCACGACCTCGTATTGGTCACCTCTAATGACATGCTTGACGGAGGAGTAGTCTTTTTCTTTCTTGTGTATGTTCTCGCTGAGCCTGGGAACTATACGGGTATTATACGGGAACTATAAGGGGATGATACGGGAACTATACGGGTATTATACGGGAACTATAAGGGGATGATACGGAAACTATACCGGGACTATATGACAACTAAATGGGGACTATACGGGATCTGTGCGGGGACTATGTGGTGGAGGTAGGGAAAAATGTTTGAAAAGCTCTACTGACTGTAAATAAATTAGAAACAAAAAGTTTTCCAAGTGAAGTGCCAGTATCGGCCAATGTAATAAAGGCTGACCTAATGTCTGAAATGTTTGGTTGCGAATGATAAAGTTCGAACATTTTCAAAATGGGAATCCAATACTGTTATTTTTAAAGGGGAACAATTGAAGAAAATCAGCTTCTTCTTCTACATCGGTCAGTTGTCACCCATGGAGATCGGATAGTAGCAAGCTTAAATATGTAGACACTGTGGTAGAGCTGGAATGGTAGAAAATCTTTAGAATACATTCATCTATGAAGGAGACAGGATGGCAGCAAACCCTAAACGTATGTCAACCATAAAGGAGATGGGAAGGTTGCTGTCACATAACGGATTTCTGTGGGTGAATGATGGAGTAGTTGTGGTTGAGTGTCACTGAAGTTGTCTCATTCGTGAGTTTAGGTTAAACTCTTCAAAATATGACATGTCTGACGGATATCAGTGTTTGTAAGTAACCATCGCATGAATTTGTCGGTGGCGTAAGGAGTCGACGTAGCGCCCAAGCGGTTGTGTAGCTCAAGAAAGCCGGGAATGTAGATATTTCTGGAGCGGCTTATAGTGGCTAGATATTTCTGGAGCGACACATAAGTGGTTAGATAATTCTGGCGCGACCCATAAGTGGCTAGATATTTCTGGAGCGACCCATAAGTGGCTAGATATTTCTAGAGCGACCCATAAGTGGCTAGATTTTTCTGGAGCGGCTCATAGTGGCTAGACATTTCTAGAGCGACTCATTTTTTTTCCTCTAACCAGCGGCACTCGAGCTTTCCAGCTCTTTTGGCCCAGTGACATGTCATTGCGAGGCTGGGGGGTCAGTGGACTTTCCTTCCAACCCGGTCAATAGCTTCGCTCCTTCCCATCCACACGGGATTTGTGTGCAGGAGCCGTTCAGGTTATTCAGTCAAATTTCCGGTCGTAAACATTCCTTCAAACGCTGACGCCCGGGTTTGAACCATGAAAACCTGGTCGCCAGTACAACGCCGTAGCCATTACACCAGCGCGGCTCCCGGAGCGACCCATAAGTGGCTTGATTTTTCTGGAGCGACCCATAAGTGGCTAGATATTTCTGGAGCGACCCATAAGTGGTTAGATATTTCTGGCGCGACCCGTAAGTGGCTAGAAATTTCTGGAGCGACCCATAAGTGGTTAGATATTTCTGGAGCGACCCATAAATGGCTAGATATTTCTGAAGCGACCCATAAGTGGCTAGATATTTCTGGAGCGACTCATAGTGACTAGATATTTCTGGAGCGACACATAAGTGGCTAGATATTTCTGGAGCGACCCATAAGTGGCCACATATTTCTGGAGCGACCCATTAATGGTCAGATATTCATGACGTGGCTCATAGTGGCTAGATATTTCGGGAGCAGGCCATAGTGGCTGGATATTTTAGTAGCGGCGGATAGTGGTTAGATATTTTGGGCGCGGCCCATAGTGGCTAGATATTTCAGGAGCGGCCCATAAGTGACTAGATATTCACGGCCATAGTGGCTAAATATTTCGGGAGCAGGCCATAGTGGCTAGGTATTTCAGGAGCGGGTTGTAGGAGTTAGATATTTTAGGCGTGGCCCATAAGTGGCTAGAGAAAGACAGTTGTATTCTGTCGATATTGGATTTCTTGAGAGGCCCATTTGTGGTCAATGTAAGGCCGATGTATTCGGTATTGTAAGGCCCTGATGTACCTGTTGAAAGGCCACTGTACTATGTATTGTAATTCTGGTAAGAAAATATTTAATGTGTTATATCCATGACTTTATATGTTCGTCTAATAAATATCTTATGGAACTGCAAGCCAGTGTCAATCTTTTCAATTCGTGTGCTGTCATTCTTCATCCCAAATAGGCAGTGTGCATCAGCTCATCTGCCCGGCACACACAAACATACACCACAGCTAATAATACATATTATTTGACATACTGGGAACTAATACATTTTATTTGAGAGTAACAAACCTTAATCATGTAGCCAACTGTCAAGGGGACGAGATGGTATCAAACTTTGATCATGTAGTCATCTATGAAGGGGACAGGGAGGCAGCAAATCTTAAACTTGTGTGAACTATGAATGAGATGGGATGCAAGAAAAACTTAAACCTATCTTTTGAATACATCAGACAGTTCTATCTATATATGTATTAGCTTGTAATGTGTTCCGGCCTGTTTGTCAGTAAGTTACTATACTTAACATTACTATCTAACCACTACAGAGCATCTCGTGATAGATACACCATTCAGACATCAGACATAGGCATCAGTATTTGTGCAAAAATTCAAAACATTTTTCTAAAGTTGAGTATTCATATAATTAAAATGTAGATTCTTTTCATTTATTTACTAGCTTTAAGTACCCGGGTTTACACGGCTTTTCTAGTAATGGTTTATAGAAACTTAGAGCATCATGATATCTGAAAATTTTAAAATCAAACTTTGATATGTTGATTAATTCACATTGTTTATATTTTTGATTCATGCAAGTTACATTTCATATAAGTTATCACATTGTTCCTACTTTACGTATGGCTATTTATCTCAAGTATTAATGCAACATGGCTATTATTTCTGTGCTTCTTGATAATGTTGCCCATGTTGGGAAAAATTTTGTTTTTTAACTCTTGAACTGACGTGCCCGCTTTGCAAACATCTGATTGAAATTAAATCAGATTGGTTGTAGGATTCATAAGCAAATAGTTCTTCCTGTCTCTCTAGGCACATTAACGTATGATAAGGTCCTAAACTGCTTTGTATGCTGATCTTTGATCGTATTCTAAGAGATGTTCATTAGTTTAAACAAATCTTTCTAGTTGATCAGTAGTTTCTATCTAGTCTCTATCAAATGTCTCGGAGTTTGCGTAGGCACTTCTATGCCAGGGGTGGGCGACTAAATATTTTTTTCTATCTGGCTACATCTATGGTCAGTCAACTAAGGGAAGGGCCACTCTGTTGATAATAAACACATCCTTATATAAATATTTACTTCAGAAATCTAATGATAATTAAAGTCAAACGCATATACAACGGTTGAGCTTGATAGAACGTGGAATATTTTCACAAAATAAGTTGCAGTGTATTGTGTAGTGTTATTATTTGTCACTCCTATTTTAGTTCGCGTTATCACACTGGCACTGACTGAAACATAAACATAATTTATGCGTTAGTGGCTGTATTCTCTATCAAAGAGTTGCCATATTTGATATTTCCTATAACAATATTGTACAAATCTGTGTGTGGCTTGCAATAAGTTTATATGTATCTTGTAACAAATGATCTTAAATAATGTAACAAATAAATAGCGAAAATTACAAAAATAGTAATAAAATATGTACAATTGTTCGGAAATATTTATAACACAATAATCCTTTTTTCAAAAGTAATTACATCAGGATAAGGCAATATTATTTATAGACATGCTGTAAATAAACTCACAAACTTTTTAGATTCTTGTATAAACTGAAGTGTACACTTGATAATTTTAAAATGTACCATAAAAAAAAAAGAAAACATTGGTTGCTAATCACAAATATTCCCAAATATTTTAATTGTCTGATTATGTCCCTTGTTACAGAGAAATAGTTGAAGTTCCTATTATAGTCAGGAATTAATGTAAATTTTTGGCGGTGTTCCCTGCAAGATCTCACTGAGTAACCAATTTTAAGTTTCATGTAAATTAATCAAGACGTGTGGAGACTTATAACGAACAGACAGATAGACAGACATTGCCTTTATGTATACAAGTATAAAACACTTGGTGACTCTTTTTAATTTTTGAGTTACTTGTTTAGATGTTAGTATCTATCTATTGTTGTTACGTGTAGTTTTAGTCGTTCAGATGTATCTCTAACCAACCATAAAATGGTACTTAGTTCAAGGCTACATTTACTTGTGTGTGTCTGTTTAATTATTAGTTTATATTCAGCTGGTGTATTTGTCTAATTTCAGACTATACCCAGTTGTTTATAACTATTAGCTTCAGGTCCAAATTTGTTTGTTAATGAAATGTCAAGTTACATCAATCCATGGTTTTGTTTAGTTTGTTTGTTGTTGTTTTTTGGTTTTTTTTTTTTTTGGGGGGGGGGGGGGGGGGGGGGGGGTTAATTTCAAGCTTTAATCATATATAAATTTCTCATTACATACAACTTTACACATTTCTATTAAATTTAAGGTTATACCCACTTGTGGCCAACTGTATGGAAGACAACTTGGAGAGACAGTGCAATAAGGTGACAAATCGCTCACAAACTGAAATGTTGTATGTAGAATTAGACGCAATGGAACAAAGATTTCCAACGTCCAAGTGTACGGTCTCAAGAAACTTATTCCGTATACTTGCTCCTTCTTGGGTGAGTTTAAATCAAGCATCATCATCATTCACTGTCATTCCACAACCACCTTCATCATCATCTTTACTTGTTTTACCTTTCTTCTTAAACTTGTCGTGTGTTTATACAGCAGCGACATCAGCCATGTTAATCAGTGGGATTCTAACTCTTTTTTTTTCAAATGTATTTCACTTAGTTCTCGCTTTCTTTCCCTTCTGTTGTTTCTTTGTCCCCGTCAAAGGTCTTGTGACCGTAACGCAGGAAACTTCCTTTGTTCTGGTAAGACGAACTATCAATTTCTTTTTACTCCAACGTTAAACGCCAGTTCTTAATAGCTGAAATATCATTGTTGTACCGAAGGTTAATTGTTTTGTTTGGCCCGTCTGAGTATGTAGAGTGGATGTCGACAGATATGCGAGAAGGTATAGAAATAGATTTTTTCACAGGTGGTAGAATTGAGGGAAAAAAGATCTATCTCTGGAGTCTTTTTCTTCTTCCTCGTTCGTCCTGAAAAATACGTTGGTTGCGTTGTGTCCGTTTACAGCAAAGCTGCGGTATTTGCGTCCTTCGGCTGACACATTCGACTTCCGCACGGCATTTTTTGGGACGGGGTTTGCCTTCCCTCTTCGATCTCTACTCCTCAGCCAGACTGCAGTGATGTATCCTGTTTCCAGGACCACCACGTGGAGGTGGAGTAGGGTCTTGGTCAGCTCTGGTTCGCCGTACGATTGTACTTTATTGCAAGACAGCTTTTTTCTCCCTATCAAGAATAGATAAGTTAACCTACATACACACACAGCTATGTGACAACAAGACACACAAACGTGAAAAACTACGGTTAAATGAGTATGGGTCTGACCAACAAACAAAGGTAAGTTTCTTTGTAGTTTATTATCATTTAAACTCGACAACATCAAATATCCAAAGAAAAATATAAAAAAATCAGATTTACATACATATGAAATAGCAGAATAGATGCGCCCTCCCCTAATGGAGAAAAGAACCGAAAGTTAATAACCCAAAGGTCGAAGGTTAGCACTATGTTACAGAGTAGACAGTAAAGTAAACAAGTTCCTACGATATGCTACACAGTAAAGTAAACAAGTTTAAGCAAATCCAATGTTGGTAAATTCCATGAAACAAACAAAAATACTCACACACTCTTTCAAACAGTGGCCACTCAGTCACTCTTACCTACTCTTGGTGATATCCCTTGGAAATACAATAGTCCCTGAATATACATATTATCCGGTTTACTTCCCAAATTGGCCCCATTTCATCCTCTAACAAACAAACACTAGTGAGGTGAACGCCGAATCTGGTGTTTTATTTTTTTTTGGATGAACAAAATGTCACCGCAAATAGTTGATGTAGGAACGTTCTCTTGGGGTTCACAGTTTAAAGAGGAAAATACTTATATTACTGGGAAACATCTGGTTGCTAAAAAAAATGTTACAAAGGATGATGATGGTAATCCTATCGGACACCTCTATGTTAAAGCTCCGATTCTGCACTGCGTAAAATCTGGATAAATCCGTTTGAATACGACTGTCAGAAGTCGGGAACAATAATGTTATTTTGTACACTTCAGTGGGCTGGTAAAATTGGAAAAAATATCTGGGTTTTGTAAGTCCGGTTAAACTTATAAGTTAAAATGATTCTCATGTATCTTTGGCGAGTACACGTTTTATAAATGAAAAATCGGTACCACTCAGACCAAGTAGAGGAACAAGTAACCCAGAAAAACCAAAAGTGAAAATAAACAAAAAACCGCTGGGCGCTCTTGTGATCAGGTCTGCGAAGAATATAAGAAACATTCACGGAGAAAAACATGCTACTATCCTATGAAACTATATACACACATACGGGGACAAGGCGATCTCTCCTCCACTCCGTCAGTCCTGATTAAACTTAAAAGGCCCACGGTGTTTTCCTTTACGCCTACACGGCCAAGCTTCGCTAGCGCTTAGTTTAGGTCGGATGGAGTTATGCACACTCTTCCGCTCCTGCTCGCGCTGGCAGTCGGCGTACAATGTTAATTATTATTAAATATCCATACGCGCACTTACACAAAAATCGCCCGTCTTTATTAGCTATTAAATTGTCGGCGTCTGTTAGTCATCGTATGGTATTAAATAATAGGCACTTATAATAAATACACAGAATGAAATACAGCTTGAATTCTTTATTATCACTATCCGACGTTTTATCCTCTAAGTCCAGTCAGCTAAAACCGTCTCTTCTCGTGTGAGAAAGCGTGTGGCGAAAATTAACAGTTTAAGTTAACCTCTGGTATGAAATCGTTACGCGTTATTTTATTTCACTAGGTTTTAACAGCGAGAAAAATCTAGGTGAATTATAATGGTAAAAGCTAACACTTTAAAAAAAAACACATTAGCCTATTTCTATTACCAGAAAATCAGAATGAAAAATCCCCACGAATGATAATAACACATTTCCACAAAATGGTTCTAAAACTGCGTGCTTAGAATATTCAAAAATTCTGAGTGACACTGATGGCAGGTTTAAGAAAACACAGTTTATATATCATTATATTTCTCTGATCAATAGATGCTGTTAATTTTCGCGCTACTGTGTGTAACGGAGAATCAGAAACAGAGTTACAAGATAAAGGCTTACGGTCGGTCTTCCGTCGGGCGTTTTCGACCGGCATCAAAAGAATTATTACGTGTAACGGGTTTCTCGAAGGTTTTGCCCGCGACTCGACATCAAAGCGTACTCGGGGAATTTTGAATTTCCCTTCGCAGACTTCAAAAAGATTCTGTGTTTTTCACCTGCGGTCTGTCAGATATCGTATGATTGACAGATAAGCTCGTGTGAGAAGACGAGGTAAACAAACCTGATTCGCTACCTGTAATGACGGGCAGGTCACGAAAGTTTGTAAACACTTCGTTTATTTGTGTTCAAAGAAAAGAGGCATAGACGAAAAAGTAAGCTTATGTGAGTAAAGACAGGCAGTAAATGCATGGTTTTAGCTAGCAAATCATAGAGGTTACAAAGACTGTCAGATTACTGTAGGCTCTTTTTTTATTATATGTCACAATCATCTTGCCTGAGCTTCTCTCATTCATACTATAAGCACCATGCAGTACATTGTCTAATGTCTTCAGCCCATTTCTGGGTATGTTTTTGTCTAACTCGTCTTCGTTGGCAAACATTTCTCTTAACAGAAAGTCGTACACTCTTTCTTCTTTCTTTCGCTCTTTATGGAGTACAGAGACCACCTATACAGTTAGCATCCTTCCAGGAAGTCTGCATTAAAACACTTCATTTGTTACTGCACTGATGGTTTCCGTATCAGTGTATTGTTCATTAGGTGCTATGCCCATGAATAAGTCTCCTGAGTGGCTTTGTACAACATGCCTAGGAGGACATGTTGGTTCAGTTCTTTGATGTGCACTTTCGGGTCCTGAGGCCCACATATTGGATCAGACAATTTATATTATGAGAGCTTTTGCCCATGACAGGCTCGTATCACACTCTTTTCAATATTTAGCGCGTTCGGGATTGATTCGTTATCTTTCAGCTACCCAAGGAGCATAGGCCTTCAACAAATGCTTGCCAAGTCCTCGTGTCATGTGATATCAGCTCAGTGTCTTCCTTTTTGTTTTTATGTGTCTCCAGTTCACTTCTCCATGTGTTTTTTCTGTCCACTATTTCTTATACCCATGCAATTCCGGAGAAACGCCTGTTTAGTAATGCTAACTGCAACAACGTTTGCAATTGCGCACTGCAAAAGAACGATAATAACTTTACTTTGTAGGAAACAAAAAATTTCAAGAAGTACTGGACAGATTTTGCTAAAACTTCATTTATAAGACTCCGGCAAAAATGTTTAGACCAATATCGAATTTGATCTAAATCGGTAAAAACAAATTAAGGGTTTGTAGCAATTGAGCTGATCGGTCACCACTGTAACCATCTCTGTAAAGGCCCACGACAAGGGAATCATGTCATGCTGGCCTCTAGTGTAAAAGTATTCTGTCTCCAATGTAACCACCCTTTCAGTATAGGGTACACAAACCAGTGTTACAGTCCCAGCAATCAGCGATGTTAATGATGGGTGTTGAAGGCAGATGAAATCTGGGCGTGTAATGGAAGACAAAGGTCAACTCGACCGACGCAGGGTAGTGTAAACATTGAAGTGAGAGTGCAAGGCACGCGAATGGTGGAATGTTCGGCTGAGTTGACAACTAGACTGCACACACACTCACTCAGCTGGAAGTCAATGACATGGACGACTGTGGACGTTTTCTATGGTTTAATAAGGACGCACACACTTGGACAGGACGGGTACAGTTACAGGAACACAGGTCAACATCAATAGCATATTGTTGACCCACGGTGTACAATAATAAATTGGCATTCATGTTGAGGAAAATCACAATGGAGCGTCAGTATACAAGCATTCAGAGTTCCATATCTTATATAAATATTCATCAGGCCTTACTGACTAATCATGTCAGTTAATATACAAGGTTCCAACCTGATTCCTAGACCGAACCTCTTTAGCATAAACGTAACTTGCACTCTAGCGAAGATTCCGTTAAATACAGTTCAGCCAATATTTCCTGAGAAAACGTTGAACTACCAATAGTAGGTTTTCCTTTCATAAGTATGATCTCTTTATCATCACCTGATAATAAGGGCGTCCCTGTTCTCTGGTAAATGATCAACAATAAATAGCATTCCAAAATGGCTTCTAGTCTTGTGAGCCTCGCTCACGATAACGATGCACAATGAAGCTTCAATAAAGATTCAGTTCATGAACATAACTGTTTCTATAACATTCAGCATATTCTTTCCTCATAGTTGCTGCATATATACATAATCAGTGCTGCTAGATAACATGTCGTTCCGACATACTGACATGGTTCAATTCATGTAGCTGTCTGCCCATATTAGGCCTAGGAATGGAAAAAGTTCGGTAAACAGTTTTTTTACCTTGTCATAGGAAAAAACCACTAGCAAACACAGAAACGCTCTTCTCCTCGCGTTATGGAATGAACACTAGGGAACTCATGGATTTAACCATCCCAGAAGAAACTATCTTCGTTCCCATAATCAAAAAAAGAGATCACAGACTTTGGGCAGGTCTAAGACATGACTTCCCGCCAGGCTTCTCCATCACCGAAGAACTCCCTAACGTATCTTCATGCGCCGAAAAGCACCTGACCCCAAAATACAGTACAAGGAAAATAGTCCGACATAGACATACAAAGATAACCCGATATAAGACCGAATCGTCTCCAACAGACACTGAGTAAACATAGACTCGGACCATAAACATCCCTGCATAAACCTAAGCAAGAATAATCTGTTTCTGACCGAACAGAGAATAGATCAACGGAGGCTAGATCCATCCGTCAAATCGATATTCAAGAGAGATCACCCATACAACAAAAGTATGAATTAATCATGGGTGATATAACTTTGACCATGAGAGCATTTCAAAATAAATACTGTTCATATCAAATAGTCATACAATACATTTGTATGCCTACCTACCTACTGTAATCCGTGCGTCGCATAATTCCATACAAAAGAATATGTGCGCAACAGAGTACCACACCCCCCGGGAAAAAATGGAACATTTTTTAAAAAAAATACATCTAAGAGCAACATACAATTGGCTCACAACGCACGAATAACAATGCGCAGATGATAAGCATTCCAAACAAATATAACGCCTAATGTGAGGCTAAGTCGTCATATGAAACGACAAGTGAGAATATATCTCAAGATCTCAGAGAAAGTATTTCTCTAAGTATAAATATTTCCAGAGAGGTGTCACCAACGCCTACTACACTACTGGCACTGCCACAATTTATACAATAGTTTATCCAATAATTTCATATTAGATATCTTAAGTTCATGATTACCAAAGAAGAAAACATTAAAAAGACCTGGCGGTGAATATACATCAATGAACCGCTAAGTAGTGATACAATCAATATATCATACATTACATATGTGTACATATTTTAATATAGAGAGAGAAAAAAACTGTAGTAGAGTTAAACCTGAGGATCTAACAGTTAGGTGGAATCATGTGGGCATCTAGACAAAATGTCTGCCATCACATTTTCTGAGCCACGGATAGCTCGCACCGAAAAATGAAAAGGCTGAAGAGCAATCGCGTATCGCGTTGATCTCGCGCTCTTTAGATTTTTACTTTGAATGGCTGTAAGAGCTTTCTGGTCAGTTTCTACAATAAAATGCGCGCCAAGAAGAAATCTTTGAAGTTTAAGAATTGACCAAACCATAGCCAATAATTCACCGGTCTAGGACCGAGTAATTCTTCTCTGCGGCATTTAGTTTTCGAGAAATATACATCACAAGATGCAAAGTTCCAGAGTACTCTTGCATTAGTGCCGCTCCAATCCCTGTGGATGAAGCGTCACTACGAAGAACAAATGTCTTATCTTTAGTAGGTAACACTAAAATAGGTGCAATAGAAAACATAGTTTTGATCTTATCCAAAGAGGATTGACATTCTTGAGTCCAATGGACTATATTAGGAGACCCTTTCTTTAGCAAGGAAGAAAGAGGTGCCATGATCGAGGACAGATTCGGAATGAATCGTCCATAAAATTGTATGAGACCTAAGAGACTTCGCACTTGCTTTTTAGACTTAGGAATAGAAATGTTAAGTATTTTACTTGTATTATGGTCCTCTGTCTTTATGAAACCATGACCGACACGGTGACCTAAGAAAGCAATTTCGCTAAAACCAATACAGGTTTTAGAGGGTTTCGCTGTCAGGTTATACTCGCGTAGAGTAGATAGTAATTCAACTAACCCCGAATAGTGATCTTCCCAAGTATCGCTGAAAAGAAAGATGTCGTCTAGGTACGCAATGACATCTGATCGATAAGATAGGATTCGACGCATCATGCGTACGAATGTAGCTGGTGCGTTCATAAGGCCGAAAGGCATGAAATTCCATTGAAAAGGCCTCTAAGCGTAGAAAAAGCAGTAAAAGGTTTGGTGCGTTCAGAAAGAGGGACTTGCCAATATCCTTTAGACAAATCAAGTTTAGTGAAAAAATGAGATTTAGAAAGCCTAGTAAGTAGCTCTTCTAGTAAAGGCATAGGTTCAGCATCAAACTTCGTAACTTGATTCAATTTGCGATAGTCAACGCAAAGACGTATGTTATTGTCTTTTTTCGAACAATAACCATCGGCGAAGAATATGCGGAAGTGGATGGTTCAATTATTTTTAAATCTATCATTTCATCCAATTCCTTCTCAACCTGTGCTTGAAAAAGTATAGGAATAGGATAAGGTCTGACTCTAATAGGATTATGGTCAGTTAGAATAATGTCATGTTCAATGACATGAGTTTGTCCAGGAATGTCAGTAAGGACATCCTGAAATGTTTGTAACATAACCGAAACTTGTCGCTGTTCTCCTAGAGATAAATCGGGAGAAACAGTAACATTTTTCCAGGATTCACTAGAATGAAGTGGAATCATCGGAAGCGGAAGATTAACATCCGAAAAACTTGTTTCCTCATCCTGTATTACAGACAGTGATGAGTAATGACCATGTTGGACTGGTGAATCGTCCGTTGCCTGGAAAATAGGCTGTAAATAATCAGGACGTTCATGGAATTCCGTAAGCTTATTGATGTGGAAGGTTTTATGCTTTCCATCAATATCGACAATGTAGTCAACATCGGAAATTTTCGAGATTATATCGTACGGACCATTCCAAGAAATAAGAAGTCTGTTTTCCCTACAAGGTAGCAAAACAAATGCTTTGTCACCAGGACAAAGTTGTCGTAAGGTTCTTTTCTTATTGGCAAATTGCCTTACCTTCTGTTTTGCAAATTCAGAAGAAGAAGTTGCCAATTTGCATGCTTCGATAATCTTTTGTCTCAGCGCGATGACATATTCGTAAGAAGATTTTGTGTCATCGGTAATATTATCAGCGGTTATGAGATCATGAAGCAAAGACATAGGGCCGCGCGGTCGCGCGCCAAAGACAAGTTCAAAGGGAGAAAATCCTGTATGTTCATTAGGGACCTCTCTGTAAGCAAAGAGGGCCGCAGGTAAAACCCTGTCCCAATCTTGAGGATGATCCTCAGTTATCTTCCTTAGTAAGTTCTTAAGTGTTCTATTTAGCCGTTCGACCATCCCATTGGACATAGGATGATAGATACTACTCAAAGATCTCTCTGTCTGTAGAGTAGACATTACTTGAGACATGGTGTCCGATATTAGTTGGGTGCCATGATCTGATAATATTTCTCCGGGGAATCCCAGACGAGAAAATATTAGCCAAAGAGCATCTGCAATATCAGCAGTAGTAATGCTCTTCAGAGGAATAGCCTCTGGCCAACGTGTGCACATGTCCACACACGTTAAGATAAACTGATGTCCTCTAGCAGATTTGATCTTAAATGGACCAATTATGTCTATCGCCATTTTCTGAAATGGTCGAATAGGAATGTCTGCAGCCTGAATAGGTGCAGCATGGCGTGGACCTTTGGATTTAACTTCTTGACATATTATACAAGATCGACAATAAATCCGTATGTCTTTGTTCACAAAAGGCCACAAGAAAGCCGCAAGAACTCTTGACTTTGTACGGGAAAAACCCATATGTCCAGCACACTGAGAGTCGTGTGCGTGTTGCAAAATTTTAACTCTCAAATTCTTGGGAACAAGAATCTGAGAATGACTTAACTTAGCGGAGTCTTGCACCATACATACAAGTACGCCATTCTTCATTGTAATCCAAGACTTACGCTTTGTATCTTTATTCGGATCACCTTTTGTTGCAAGAGTGAAGAATTTCTTTAGAGTCGGATCATCATCTTGCTGTTTTATAAACGATTCACGAGAAATTACCAAGGGATCATCTTGGTTATGCACTTCATTATCTTCAGTAGGTGAAGATTGAGGCACATTAAGAGCTTGAGCTCTAGTGACTACCGCATTAGCAGTTTGCATATTTTGTTTTTCCCAAACTGAAATTTGTTGCGGAGTGCATTCTTTGACTCCGTGAATACGACCGATGATAAGATCAGCGATCGGATTCGGCAGAAGACATGCGTGTACATCTCCTTTAAAGAAAGGAGTAGCAATCCTAATGATAGCAGTAGAGTATTTCTCTAAGGTGCCGCCAAAGGTCACACATTTGATTATTTTTCCAGTGGCACAAGAAGGATCTACAAGCGACTGCCTAACACCAATTGTGGTGCATCCAGAATCAAAAAGAACTGAGACTGGATTGTCATTTACAAGAGAAACCATTCGACTGTAAGACGTAGTTGGTTTCAAATAATGTTTTGCAACTGAGATTGCTTCTCCCAAATCAAAAGGAATTATTGCCTCTGTAATCATTATTGTTTCCTCTATTGTAACCCCTATTTGGGTTTGAATCATAATTCTCATGGTTACGATCATCATGTTGATTATAATCAGTATCTCTATAATTATGGTCTTGTTGTCTCCATGATGGATGGCTTGGATAGTTCCTATAATGACTTCCTCTGTGGAAATTCCTATAATTATGACCACCTCTAAATCGAGGGCTGTCGGCTCGTCTCCAGTTCTTCGAAGAAGAACCATGAAATGGCTGGTTACCTTAAATTTTATATAACAATTATGGTTACCTTTTTTATCAAACCTGTTTTGTGGTCCCTGAAATTTGTGTGAATAATTAGGGTTGTATGGTGTTGCTGAAGCAACTGGCATACTTTCCTTAACCTTAGCATTGCTTAAAGCTACGTCCGGATGTGCCGTGACGTATTGGGTACAATATTCTTCCATTTCTTTTAGTGTCTTGGGTTTACGCTCATGTAAGAATTCAAGGAATGGTTTACTTATGCTTGACATAATCTTGTCTCTGAGCAATAAGTCCATAAGTGATTCATATGTCTTTTCTGTTTTGGACAGCTCAATCCAACGATTAAATGTAAGACGTGTCCTTGCAATGAATTCTGAGAATTCTACCCCTGATTCAGGCATCATTCTCTTAAACAACATACAATAACCTTCCTCAGTTAATTGATATTTTTTTAATAAGGCTGTCCTAATAACATCATAATTATCTTTGTCAGCCTCTTCAACCAAACTTAAACTAGTCAGAGAATCACCTTTCAAATTTTCTGACAACTGATTAGCATATTGTGATTTATCCACATTATGAGCTCGGCAAGAGCGTTCAAATCTATCCAGCCAGAATGTAATATCGTCACTGGAAGGATTGAACGCTGGTACCTTTACCTTATAAGTAAAGGGTTTACCACTATTACCATTTGACTGATTAACATTACTCATATTTGTCACTTTCAATTTTTCTAACTCAAATGCTAACAGCTTTTCCTCATGTTCTCTTTTTGCCTTTCTCTCCTCGGCTTCAGCTTCTCTGTCTAATCTCTTTTGTTCAGCTTCAGCTTCTCTTTCTAATCTTTTTTGTTCAGCTTCTCTGTCTAATCTCTTTTGTTCAGCTTCTAATCTTCTTTCTTCTATTTGAAGCTTTCTTTCCTCAGCAGCAGCTTTTCTCTCCTTCGCTTGCATCTGCAATCTTAAATTCTCAGCATCTATCTTCTTTTGTTCAACTTCTGCTTTCCATTTATTTATTACAATTGCTACAGTGGTGGCCAGTATGGGGTACACAAACCAGTGTTACAGTCCCAGCAATCAATGATGTTAATGAGTGGTGTTGAAGGCAGATGAAAACTGGGCGTGTAATGGAAGACAAAGGTCAACTCGACCGACGCAGGGTAGTGTAAACATTGAAGTGAGAGTGCAAGGCACGCGAATGGTGGAATGTTCGGCTGAGTTGACAACTAGACTGCACACACACTCACTCAGCTGGAAGTCAATGACATGGACGACTGTGGACGTTTTCTATGGTTTAATAAGGACGCACACACTTGGACAGGACGGGTACAGTTACAGGAACACTGGTCAACATCAATAGCATATTGTTGACCCACTGTGTACAATAATAAATTGGCATTCATGTTGAGGAAAATCACAATGGAACGTCAGTATACAAGCATTCAGAGTTCCATATCTTATATATAAATATTCATCAGGCCTTACTGACTAATCATGTCAGTTAATATACAAGGTTCCAACCTGATTCCTAGACCGAACCTCTTTAGCATAAACGTAACTTGCACTCTAGCGAAGATTCCGTTAAATACAGTTCAGCCAATATTTCCTGAGAAAACGTTGAACTACCAATAGTAGGTTTTCCTTTCATAAGTATGATCTCTTTATCATCACCTGATAATAAGGGCGTCCCTGTTCTCTGGTAAATGATCAACAATAAATAGCATTCCAAAATGGCTTCTAGTCTTGTGAGCCTCGCTCACGATAACGATGCACAATGAAGCTTCAATAAAGATTCAGTTCATGAACATAACTGTTTCTATAACATTCAGCATATTCTTTCCTCATAGTTGCTGCATATATACATAATCAGTGCTGCTAGATAACATGTCGTTCCGTCATACTGACATGGTTCAATTCATGTAGCTGTCTGCCCATATTAGGCCTAGGGAATGGAAAAAGTTCGGTAAACAGTTTTTTACCTTGTCATAGGAAAAAACCACTAGCAAACACAGAAACGCACTTCTCCTCGCGTTATGGAATGAACACTAGGGAACTCATGGATTTAACCATCCCAGAAGAAACTATCTTCGTTCCCATAATCAAAAAAAGAGATCACAAACTTTGGGCAGGTCTAAGACATGACTTCCCGCCAGGCTTCTCCATCACCGAAGAACTCCCTAACGTATCTTCATGCGCCGAAAAGCACCTGACCCCAAAATACAGTACAAGGAAAATAGTCCGACATAGACATACAAAGATAACCCGATATAAGACCGAATCGTCTCCAACAGACACTGAGTAAACATAGACTCGGACCATAAACATCCCTGCATAAACCTAAGCAAGAATAATCTGTTTCTGACCGAACAGAGAATAGATCAACGGAGGCTAGTTCCATCCGTCAAATCGATATTCAAGAGAGATCACCCATACAACAAAAGTATGAATTAATCATGGGTGATATAACTTTGACCATGAGAGCATTTCAAAATAAATACTGTTCATATCAAATAGTCATACAATACATTTGTATGCCTACCTACCTACTGTAATCCGTGCGTCGCATAATTCCATACAAAAGAATATGTGCGCAACAGGGTTCTGTACTGGGGTCATAAGGTTTCAATTTCAATTCCAGTTTTTTGTAAGTTCATCCGTTAGTTGTTTTGTTTTTTCTATTATAATATATATATATATATATATATATATATATATATATATATATATTTATATATATATTATATATATATTATTTATTTATTTATTATTTATATTATTTATTTATTTATTTATTTATTTATTTATTTATTTATTTATTTAACCGTGTGGCCAGAAGAGTGTAATTTTAGACTGGTGTTAAAGTAATTTATTAATGTAATGCACTTAGTCTATTAGCAGTTAATCTACGCGGTAATGTGTCTGTCTGTAAGTCATCACGTATTTGCACGATTTTTCATTGATAATGAACACGGTATATTAAATACGTCACCGGGAGTTTATGACATAGTTCGTTCTGCACTAATTTATGCAGACGTTTGGTTCGAGGCCTTTCGTCGATTATAGTTGTCAAGGAAGGACGTCTTGTGATAGCTCCTGTGATTTTGGAGAAATTATATATTTTCATGTCTCTTAAAGTGTTTCGAGGGCCGCCACATTGTACTACAAGTAATGTAGGAGTAAGAGAGAAGATTCAAATATATTTTGAGAAGGAATTTCGTTAATATTCCTTAGTCTACATAATCTGTCCCACATTATTCCGGTGTCGTCGTCTGCACGCACCCCAGTACAGCGGCCAGTTATGTACTGACCAGGCAAGACTGAGATGAGCTTGTGTAACATGTATGTACTTTATAACTCTTGCCCATGTATGAACTGTTATTCATCTTAATAAATGTCTTTGCATGTGGACCCATCCACCAAGGCATTCTCAAGTTATTCATCATTTGAACGTTTGATTTGTAACCCCACGTCATTCTTACAGTCGTTATCAGCACGATACATTAATGTCACTCATATTTCAAGAACAATTTACAACACCAATCACTTTCAAATAATCCCAACTGCAACAGAAAGAACATGGTGCCCAGTTCTGGGGATTTCGATATGAAGGAACAGTGATTGACGAAAATTTTCAAGAACTTTGTATGAACTGTTCACCGTTGGCCCTCATTTAAATAATCTGAAGTCAAATGCTCATGTCTGCCGGCTTCAAGATTCAAACGTCAACTTTAATCAAGATGTCAGCTTTCAAAGTTATTACTCAAGTCCACTGCCAGATGTCAGCTTTCAAGTCTACTATGGTCTGCTTCTAACTTACGGGACTGCTGTTTGCCGTGCCAGGAGGGTCTACCAGTACTATTAAACCAGTTTGCAGCCAGCGCCGAGACGTTTTGGTGGTGCATACTAGCATCTGTAGGAGTTTTACAGCTGTTTAAGATAAGTGACCTGTAAATTTTGGTATTTTGGATCGGGTTACTAATTGTTAGACCCTTCGTAATCCCTGCTCTTTATAATTTTATGTGTACTTTCGTGTTGTGTGGTCCTTTTTTCGTGGGAGGTTGGGTGGTTGATTTGATGTCAGCGACAACACGTCATTTTCACAATGACCGCACATCAAATGTTTCTATAAGAACTTAGATTGTAAATTTCAATTAAGCGGTGGTTTCCGACTTGAGCAAACCTCGTCGATGCTTATTCTGACCGCTATTTGATCTTTTCAATAGTTTATGTCTAGCTGTGATGTTTCGTTTATTCGTCTGTGAATGCATTGTGGTAAAGTTCTATTTACTTTAGTTCGGTAATAATTTGTTCGTGGCGTTAGCCTCATCTGCCTGTCGTTTAGTTTTTACGGTATCTATTTATAACTCTGTCTGGGTCCTGTCCGGTGTCTCTATTTTTAGCAGTAAATTTTACCAACTTGCTGTTTTATGTTTTGTTCACTATTAGAATTTTATTTTTTTACTGCTAATGTTTCTATGTTCGTCATTGGTCTTGTCGTGTGATATTCTTTCATATATTAATTTCTTTTTCTTCATTACACAATATTAAAATAAGTTGCATTGTAATTATTGCTATAAAATATTGCAACATTCATAGCTTACAAGAGAATTTGTAAAGCTACAAGCCATTATATTTCGAATAGGTGAGTTGCGTTATTAGTTAAAAGGGCTACGTTGGATTATTTTGTCGAGCAAGGCAAAGCCTTTGGTTATAAAGGTGAAGTGTTGAGGGAGTTTTCCATGACTGAGTTGGCAAAAGCAGAAATAAAATTAGCAGAGCAGAATGCTAAAGAGGAGAAGAGACGTGAATTAGAGGAGAAAAAAGCTGAACAAAGACGTCTTGAAGATTTAGAGGAGAAAAAGAGGATGACGGAATTAGAAGAAAAGAGACTTGTTGCTGAAGAAAAGAGACGTCTCCATGAGATAGGTAAAGGAACCCGTTACACGCCCCTTGAGGCATATTGGGAATATGGTGTTAGGCCCATATTATCTTGACCGTCAGCACACGAGGGGTGATGAAGTCGGCATCACGCCGGCCGCCTTAACCTTCCAATCCATGAGATAGAGGAAAGAAATATTAAAGTGCAATATGATAGAGAAATGGAGGAGAAGAAAGCGTTACATTGGCCCATGAAGAAAAGATGATGCTTTTTAATTTAGAGGAATTAAAATTAAAGGGTCAAAATGAAAATAATAGTAATTCAAATACTCCCAATTCTTCGGGTAAAAATAACGGTAATGATAGATTTAAATTGCTTATATTTAACCCCGCCGCAGGCGACCTATGTCTTTACTGACTGTGTGTGGTACACCACTCTGAGTGGAGACCTCCCAGTACCAAAGACTGCTGTGCCTGTCTTCAGATTTGCTCCTTTCCTCAGACCTACGGGTCCTGAGAGTTCCTCTATAAATGCCTTTGTGCAGATGAGGAAGGACATCCCTCGAAACCTTCGGGTATATGAGGCTCTGTCCATGTTGGCTGGTATGACGTCTCGGTGGTTCGAAGGTTTTATAGCGATTGTGAGTACACATGAGGGCAAGTTCGGGCACAACGGGCTAATCACCTGTTTGCCAAGTCTTTTCGATTACATGTCCTGCCCATGGGCCTTGTGCACTTGGGTCCCCTCTACACTTCGTTTCACGGGGTAGATTAGGGTACGATTATGAGATGAGATATTTAACTTATGTTTTGATGACATTTCATGCTTCCTTTTACGCCATGAAAGTGTATGTGTAGCTGTCACAGAGCACTTTCATGGGTGGATGATGGAGTGAGTGGAAGTAAGGGTCACTGAGGTTGTCAATATTTAACTTTAACTCAGGGATTGAGTTTATGTCTGACTTCGTGTCAGCATGTTGTGACTTGGGCATGCGCATAGAGAAAGCGTGTTTGGTGAACAAGTCTGGGTGGCTGAGAGAGTACCCGGATGTGACTAGAGGTGAGTCTGTGCTTGATAGCCAAGCTGTGTGCTTGAGGCTGTGATTTGTGATCGAGCTGGGTGCTCGTATTATGTGACAGTTGAGATAATGATATAGTGATTATGAATATTTTGATTATGTCTGACATATTGTTGTATAGGCGACGTCTTCCCGCCTAGGAGTGTTCTGGAGGAACTTTAGGTAATGTTCGTGGAGAACATATTAAGGCGACGAGTTGGTCCCGCCTTTGGAGCTACAGTGGAATAAGGCGTTGTGTATTGTCCGCCTTGTAGCTATATTGGAGTAGTATTTATATGGCGATGGTGCATGCCGCCAGTCACTTGGGATAAGTGATTTACACCTGTATGGTGAATGGATTCGTGCGAGGGTTGAATGCCGCACATAGAAACGTGTTGTGTGTACTGTTAGTGTGTGGACGGTCAGCTAGTCCGTGGAAGTATTGTTATGAGTTATTTCCTACAGGCAGTGTCAGCCTGAGTGTGATGTAATGCATACGTGACGATGTTATTGATGTTCAGGACTTATGTGAATGTTCTATTAAATGTCATGGAGCTGTACAAGTGGCGTCGTGTTATTCATACCCCTAATGTTGTTTACTATCTACACACGACACACTCATAATACAGAGCTCGTGACAACTTGGGGGCTCACAAAAGGCGTATTTTGGAAACCTGGGCAGCTTTTTAGAGAATCAACCAACCCCGACCTCACACCATCGTTTTGCTGAAATCTATACCCGGTGCTGCAGTTTAGAAATCACAGAGTAATTCACACAAAATTATAAACGTCAAATTATAAAGATGATTGACAAAACAGCTGAGGACTGACCTGTCTGAGAACTGCATGTCAAGCTTTGTATTCAAATCAAGTTTAAAGCAGCACGGTATCAGTTTTTTCAAGTTTATTTTAAAGTAATTACAGAACTGGCAAGCGGGATATTTTACATCAATTACACCGTTAAGACTGTGTAACTGTACTTTTTCTCTTGTTGAGGTGATCACTGGCCCAAGACAGTATACAGGTTGTTAGGTGTGTAGTGCGAGCGTATGATGAACTGAGTGTGGGTGCGAATGAAGGCGCGAATGTGTTTAGGCTCGTATGTATATAGACCCTGCAACCCATACACTCACATGCAGTAGTCAAGGATGCTTGGACACTGTAGGCACGTTTCAAAACATTTATTGACGAGAACACACATGGTATCAACAGGAACAGTCATTGTAAACAAGGTCATGCTGACCGGAAATCGATAGGTATACATTAGGCATTCATCAAGCTGGTAAACATTTGAATATTCGTGCATGGTCAATACAATGTTCTTCAATAAGGACAGTTCGTGGCGTCGCCCTGGGATTACTGACTAAACGCGTCAGATACCTTAATCACTTTGACACATAGGTGCAACTTGGCATTCCCCGCCAATTGCACATTATCAGGCTGTAGTATAATAGCCGAAAACACAGGCCTCGTTCTGACGTCAGCTGTGTACTTCTGATAAGCAGGTTACGATCAACCCTGCTGTAATGCTTATTGTAGACATAAATTCCGCCAATCTGCGGTTCCCACAATATATCTTCGTCACTGGATTTCTGGACAATATAAAGACTAATAGTCTTGGATGGCTACCTCGAGCACAAAATATAAGTTCTGAAATGGAGGACCCGTGAGCTGCAGTTCACAGACTAGGCAATCTTCTAACATGTTCTGCTACCGAAAGCATAGTAATGGAAAAAGTCGGTATTACCTGTAACCGAGTCCACAGAACCTAACAAGGAACTCTGCTGTCATTCCAACGCACAGAGATTCACTGGGGAAAACTGCCAGTGCAGTCACTTCGAAGATTCTTCCCGAAAAACACAATGGACTCTCGTCCCTTCAGAAACCAGGACACTTCCCGGCTTGCCGGAAGTCTAACTCAACTCCCGCTTAAAAAACCCTGCCCATGGGCATACGCCCGAACTGTCTACCTTTGACCCTAAAGGTCAAACACAATGAATGAATAAACAAGGGAAGACAACCCCTAATCAACCTGACATCGCAGGTAAAGACACAATTATTCTTATGATAAAAACATAAGCAAATAACTTGACAGATGACTCCGTCAAAAATGACAGCAACAGACTGCTGACCTGGCACGGAGTAAGAGTTCATGACCTCTCGTGCGACTTCATTTCTGTACTAAAATATTTCAGAGAGACGGATTGCGAAGTAACCGAGTATTATCGGAGAACAGTTACAGTTTAGCTGTAAATTTTCAGTCACATCGGATCAAGCATATGAAGCATTCTGTGTTGACATGTGTGATAGTGTATGCTGACTTTTCGTCCTGCAAGTGGGTCAGGCGTGTTACTACTGACTACTGCATTCAGTCGCTCACTGGTGTGGAAACTACAGTCTGCTAGGCCTAGAACTGATTTATGACATCACGGACGAGGGATCTTTCAAGTACTGTGCTGGCTTCCAGTTTTTAATGTGTAACTTTCTACGTTTGACTGTCTTGTTGCTGTAAACTTGTGGCTGTTACATCATCATCGTGACCACTAGACATCATTTCTACGGATCTGACAACGCAGTATAAGATCTTCAAGCAGCTTCAAAAACTATAAGATATGTATTATTCTTTGTAATTTAGTAATGATTGTTGGTGTATGCGTTTTCTTTGGTTATCGTCTGTGTGAATTTCTTTATGAGTTGTGTTTTTATCTGGTCTGCGCAGTTTGTTTTCGTTTGTTTACTTCTTTCCTGCGGATCTGTTGTTATTAGTTTTTGTTTTCTGTGCTGTGCTGAGTGTATTGAAATTGTTCTTTGATATTTTGAATATAATAGGCCTACTTGTTTTTCTTTTTTCAGATGTATTGTGTTATTTTGTAGAATATTAGGATAGATACTTTTCTTCTTTAAGTAGTTTGGCTCAATAGTTTATATTTACTTTTTGTTTAATGATTATTGCAGTAAACATATTTTACATTAGTATCAGTGCTAAATTATATGCAGGGTTAGTGTATACTTTAACGTGTATATTATAGATTTGGTTAGATGTTAATAGTTTTCTGTTTCTTTTTATTCAGAATTTGTGTCAGTGAGCTGGAGTGCTGTCGCACAGTACTACTGTTACTGCGAACTTTCAACACCTTTATTCGATCTGCCATTCAAGACACTACTTCAGAGATAAGTTGATTTATTTCATGCAACATATACTCTTCTCTGTTTAACATACCACTTAAGCTTTCTCTGGTGGTCATTCATTGTTGCAGTGTTTGTATTCGTTGCGTTTATGTCTGGCTATATTTTTGTGTGAGATTAATAAATTTTTCTTTCCCAGAAGGAACGTGTATTGATCTGTCTATAGGTCTTGTGAAATTAATTCCAGTGTATGGGAGGTCCGGTCTTGGAGAGACTCGGTGTCTACTGCCCCGTGGAATTATTTGAACATTTATGGGCGTTAGTTGTTCAAGTCTTGTTTGTATATTCATTGTCATGTAAATTGTTTTTCTCTCATGTGATGTTTATATGGTGTTTTCTAGTGTCTTGTCTTCTATCTTGTAAATATGTTTATTTTACAGTTCCATTGTGGTTGTTTGTTTCCAGGTGTGGTAGTATACACCTAAATCTACTTTTCTTTAGCTATTATCTGTTATTCCCCCCCCCCCCCCGTGAGTTATTGTTTGTCTTTCTTGTACTTGTAGTGTATTTCATCATCATCATACTTCATCTTGTCTTCCTAAATTTCAATTAGATTATGTTTATTTTATGCATGATTTGATATGTGTGAGTATTGAAAGTGAGTGCTATAGGGTAGGCATTTGTAATTAGTTATTTAAGCATTCATTATTTCATTAGTATTTCTTGCTTTGCTGTTGTAGCAAGAGTCTTAAGTGGTACTATCTTCATTAGTGCTACCCACTTTCAATTTTATTAGCTATTGCTCAAAGGAATTTGGACATGGGCAATTCTGCAGGTTCATTGGATGATTCATTTTCGTTTTGGGATGATCCGATGCAAGAGTGCAGTAGAACATGTGAGAACAGAAGAAGAAGGATAGCTTTACGAGAGTTGGCGTTAGCAATAAGGAATGGGGATGCATATGAGGTGTATAACTCTCGTATAGAAGTAAGAAATAGAGATAATATAAAAGTTTATTGTTTAAAAATGAAGAATACCTTCGAGACTATGATACAGCCAGACTATAGGGATTTTAAGAAGAGACCAAAACTGAATTTACAGAGGAAAACTAATATAGCAGAACCAGCATCAACTAAGGTGAAAACTGAAACAAGGAATGTTTCTGTTCAGATTGAGAAGAAAGGTGTTACTGTACAAGCAAATAACCATCGTGAAGATACTTCAGCCTCAGTTGGGAAATTGTCCAACATGACTGTAGATGTACCACTGAAGAAGACTATGATCAGTGATGATTCAGTGAGGAGTAAAGATAACTTATGTCCTATAGGAGGAATCCAAAGGGGTGTTAGTGAGAAAGCACAAATTTCTACAAAAGTCTATGCGACAACAAAGGGAGTGTCTATGCCTATGCATGATGAAACATATGATGCATCCCAAGAAGTTGTTTTGCCAAAAATGAGTTTTTGGTGTGACAAAGATCAGTTACAGACAGACAAATTGATTCATGAAGAGGGAACCTTCGAATAAAAGTGTATAATATTAGAAAGAAAATTAAAGATTGGTGAGCAGTTATTGGTAAAGGAATACAGAGATAGTGAACAAAGAATACTGGATGAATTCAAGGTGGATAGGAACAGGATAGTAGCTGAGTATAAAGGTAATACTCAAGCTAAAGAACAACATTGCAGGGTCCTGTCGTCTCAAAGGACGGAGAAAGCTAGTGCTTTAACCAACAGTTTCTTTGATAAAGTTCAAGCACTAGAAGGGCAATTTAAGGCTGGAAAACAAAGATTAGAGCAACAGGCCAAAGCATTAAAAGATCAAGTTAAATCTATGCATGAGCAACACGAGACTACGTCTGATTCAGATCTGTCTGATTTGGAGAAGGTACCAGAAGATGCAGAACTTCATTACAAAAAGGCTAAGATAGAGCATACTGCATCTGTAGCCAAAGTAGCAGTAACGGAAGCTACTGAAACTGCTAAGAAAGAGGTTTGGAAGACAGTAATAGATGGTCTCAAGGGAGAAGGTGCTGGAATTACAGCTGAGAGTTATTACTAGCTAACAATTTCAAAGGCAAAAGTGCAGCAAAAAGTAAAGAGCCACTGAAGTTGTTGATGTTTAATGCCATCAAAACGTTACCACCAGATAAGTGGAACATAGATGATCTCTTCGCATTATTGAAGATACTATGCTATCTAGAGATACTGTTGTGATCGTTGTAGTGATAGTTGGTGAAATTGCTTGAGTGATGGCAAGAGAGGGTGTGACACATTTTATGTTGGAAGATAGTTGAGAGCTGATGGGAAGATAGTGCATTTGGTGACCCATGCTATGAAGTGGGTATTTATAACCCTGTGTAGTCAAGACACAGTATGTGGGGTTAAGATCATGCTATGTTAAATTTATCTCTGAGCTTATGTCCCTGTCCATTATTTATATATGTTTACCACGGAAGAGAATGTTTGAGTGGTATGGACAGTGGAGTATAATGTGGCATGAAAGGAAATAATGCATTTTGGAAATTGGTCAAATTTGCTTTCCTAATCTGGATCATTGTTTTATTTCAAGAATTTAGGTATCCAGTGGAATAGATAAGCCTTGGTTTGGCACTACTTATTGTACTTTAGACCATCACTGACAGTGTCTTGACATGGTGATCGGGCATCAAGTTGCTGAGAGGGTCTACAGAATAAATTGTTTTAAGAAGTTATCTCATACCTTGATGATCTTTACAGAGTACCAGATGCCAGAGAGCAATATTTTTTTTGCTGAAGTACTTATATAGTTTAGATGATATTGCATTCTTAAATTTTGAAATGTTGACGGTTTAATTTATTGTGATCATGATATTTGACTACGTACATTACACATTGTTATAGTTGTTGTTGGTAGGGCATCAGCAGTGTGCTAAATAAGAAACTGTCTCATGGTAATTAGTGTAGATATAACACTTATGCAGTCATGGCTTAATGCATGACCTATTTGATTAAATCAATGCTCTTAGTGATAGCATTTGCTATGGCATGTGTTGAAATTGTAATGTATGAGACTATTGGGATATGCCTCTGTCGGAAAGGATTACAATGAGTTATAAGAATGTGGGTATCAACTTTGTTTTCCAAATAGAATCAAGAAACGGGAATACTCATACTAGAGATGAGCATAATGGTAGAAATTTAGGAAGCAGTGGAGCAAGAGTTATCAGTATCTGCTAGGACTTCACAGATACAATTTTGACCAAGCAAAGGTTTGGATTTGAGAACTTAAGGAATATGAGAAGAATTATTAGATTTATCTTGGTGAATTAAACTGATCGTAGTGAAGGAAATTAGATCTTTTAAGAATGGATTCATCATCTCAACCCGTAACCCGTCATGGGTCATAGGGGTGCCATGGTGGAAGCATCAGCAGACATGGTCCTCCACTGCTCTCTATCCTCAGCAATGCGTACAAGTGTGGAAAAACCGTGTCCTGCCCATTCTTTGATGTTATCAGCCCAGGATTTTCTTTGCCTTCCTCTTCTCCGTTTACCGTCGACTGTTCCCTAGAGGATCGTTTTCGAAAGGGAGTCATGACGAGTTACATGCCCAAACCAGGCAAGCTTTCGACGTTTCACTATTGACAAAAGTGGTTCTTGGTGGCCTGCATAGGTGTTTATCTTCTCTCTAACATAGACATTTGTTTTGTGCTCTTTATAGCAAATGCGCAAAATTCTTCTATAACATTTATGCTCGAAAGCCTGAATCCTTCGCTCCGTATCTGCAGTGAGTGTCCAGCCCTAACACCCATACAAGAGAATAGATAATACAAGTGATTTGTATAATTTGATCTTCACAGGAAAACTGATGTTACTTTTCCAGATCACATTCAGCCTTGTCATGGCAGCTGAGGCCATCTCAAGTCTTGTCTTGATTTTTTTACTTGATCTTCCATCACTACATATAGTGGACCCGAGATATTTAAAGGTGTTAACTTCTTCTAACGTTTGCCCATTTAACGTAATGTTGATCAGAACATGTTTCTTATGGCTGTTCACCAATATCTTGTTTTTTTCTATATTAATGTCCATACCGTACGTTCTTGTTACTTTCTCCAGTCTAGAGGTAAGGTCTTGAAGTTCTGAGTCTGTTCCAGCTATCAGATCGATATCATCAGCAAAACGTAGATTACACAGAGGTCGGCCTCCAATCGATATGGTTGTTTTATAATCGTAGAGAGCCTCCTGCATAACATGTTCTAGATATATATTAAAGAGCACTGGGGACAGGATACATCCCTGGCGAACTCCTACAGTTGTTTTGAAAAATTCTCCAATGTCGTTGCTTGCAAAAACATCACTGCTTGCGTCCTTGTATAGTGCTTCAATGATATCTATGATGTTGGTATCAAAATTGAATTTTCTCATTATTTGCCATAAGCCTTCATGCCAGATTCTATCGAAGGCTTTTGTGAAATGGATGAAGTTATGGTATAAATCGTGTTGATGCTGGAGATGTTTTTCGATCAGTAATCTAATATTGAAGCTTTGTTCTGAGGTACTTCTTTTTGGTCTAAAGCCAGCCTGTTCCTCGGACAAGATTTCTTCTGATTTCTGTTTTATTCTGTTCAAAAGTATCCTTAACATCACCTTACTTGGATGACTAATAAGGCTAATGGTTCTGTAGTTCTTGCACATTTTTTAGATTTCCTTTCTTTGGAAGCGGTATTACTAATGACTGCGTCCATTCTTTTGGCCATTTTTTTTGTACTCCATATCTTCTGGCAAATTGTTGTCATGATTTTTACTATATCTGGTCCTCCATATTTCAAGAGCTCTGCTGGGATATTATCCACACCCGGTGACTTCCCTCCTTTCATCGAACATATAGCCTCTTCCACTTCTTCCCGTAATATTGCTGCATTTCCGAGTTCCCTGTTTTTGCACTTAATGTTGTTTAATGTGCCTAAATCAGTGTCAAGTTTACAGTTATATAATTCTTTACAATATTCTGTCCACCTTCTCATTACTGCTGTTTTTTCATTGAGCAGAGCCCCATTGCTATCTTCTATGACAGTTACCCTGGGCTGTTGGGGTTTTGATAGTCTTCTTAATGTGTCAAAAGCTGCCTTGCTGTTACCTTTTATTAGCCCCGTATTAATGGACTCACATTGATCAGCTACCCATTTTTCTTTGGCCTGTTTCATTTTCTTTCTAATATTTTTATTCACCATACTGTATTGCCATGCTGCTTCAGGAACCTCTTTCTTAACCTTTTTTCATTTCCCGCCGTGTATCACATAACTTCAGAATGTCATCTGTAACCCATGGATTTTTTGTTTATTTTCTTTCTGTTACCATGTGTTTCTGTTGCTGATTCAATGTGCAGGTCTTTCATGTTCTCTGTGATTGAGTTGATATCATCCTCCAAAAAGTTGAGAGCTGCGAATTCTCCTCCAACAGTTTTTTGCCTCAAAGATTCCCGCGATTTCTGGATCTTTCAGTTTGTCTAAATTGAATCTTAACTGAGAACATCTGTTTTGATTATAGTTCTTTTTGAGTTTAAGCTTGAGCGTCATCAATACCATGTCGTGATCACTACCAATGTCGGCGCCAGGAAAAGTCCTAGTCTTGGCTTTATTAATACTGGACTTGAATCTTTTGGATACAAGAATAAAATCAATTTGGCCATGTATCTCAGTTTTTGGGACATGCCACGTTGTTCTTCTTGATAACTTATGAGGAAATAGTTTATTTGCAAGGGTTAGTTTATAGTTGCTGGCAAATTCTAGTAGCCTTAGTCCTCGATCGTTGGTTTCTCCTGTCCCAAATTTCCCCACTGTGCCAGCCCACTGACCGTATGCATCTGGCCCTATTTTAGCATTCCAATCACCTAACACGATGAGAAGATCTTTCTTTGGAATTTTCTTAATTGTTTCATCCAGATTTTCATAAAATGTATCAATTGCCTCATCTTCATAGTCAGTAGTGGGGGCATATACCTGTATGATGGAGATGTTCTTTGGATGTGCTGCAATACGTATGGTGATAAGCCTGCTATTTATTGGGGTGCAGCTGATGACAGAGTTCAATCTATCTTTATGTACAATAAAACCTACTCCATGCTGATGTTTAGACTTATCTCCACTAAACCAAATTTTGTGACCATCATCCGTTATTGATTCACCTAATCCTGTCCATCTGACTTCTGCTAGGCCCAGGATGTCCCACGAGTATCTAACAAGTTCATGTGTTAGTTCTTTGACTTTTCCACACGCATATAGCGTGCGTACATTCCAAGTTCCAACAACAAAACTTTCTCTTGGAAGTTTCAAAACAGGTGTTTGTACCCCATTCGCTGACTTATCATTCTCAAGGGGCAATGAGAGCGCGGTCGTTGTTAATCCGGGCCTCGGCCGATCCGGCATATTATTACTGAGTTGACTTTCCATCATAGCATTTCAGTGGGCAAGAGGTTTGCTTGGCGGTGCCCATCTCCTCTCTAAGTATCGTTGCAGGTGCATACAAAAATGTACCTGGAGGAATCTGCTTTTAAGGCGCCAGACACTTCGCCCCTTCTCCTGTTAGTATTAAACGGTGCCGCCACGAGAAGGCCAGGAGTTGGACTTTTGTTGTCAGAGGCTATGTGTTACGCATGCCTTAGGAGCATTTGGTCAGATATTGAGAGCTCGTGCTCAATTCCACTCCTGGCTATGAAAAAATTGGCACCAAGAATGAATTAGGAAGAAGTAAAAGCTTTTGTGTTGAATAGTAAGTAAATTACACCATTCACTGAAAACTTGTTAAAATTGAGGATTATTCATTGAATAATGGAATGCGTTAAATGTTATAGGACTTACATTATAAATATGACATCTTGAGTTGTTATAACGTTTTTGGCTGTTGTTATACAACATAATCATGAAGTGTGATAAAGCAACATGGTTTGTTGTTTAAATTTTAATTCTTGTAGTGTACCTAGGGTACTGCTGTGTATGAGACTTAACATTTTTCACAATGAGATGTAGAACATTTTTTGTAACAGGCATCATAAGAAATTGTTGATGATTTTCCTTCTGTGTTGTAGTTTGATGAGGATAAGTAGCTGATAGTGCAAGAATTTTTAAAGACTTATGTAATTGCATACAACTATATCATTTGTTTCATTTTGGTGAAAGGGTAGGACATTATTATTATAAGCATTTGCTTAATGTGAGTAGGAAGCATTATAGAGAACTGTTATATGGGTTAGAGTGTGACTCACCCATTGAAGTTTTGTGTAAATAATCCAGTCACAGACATTGGACAACTTCTTCAGTGAAATATTTTTGTATCCAATCACAAGTTGATACATGATGCATTCTGTGGTATGTGCCCAATTCTTCGGTGCAAAACTCCGTTTTCCATCTGGAGAGGGAGGTAGATGTCACAGAGCACTTTCATGGGTGGATGATGGAGTGAGTGGAAGTAAGGGTCACTGAGGTTGTCAATATTTAACTTTAACTCAGGGATTGAGTTTATGTCTGACTTCATGTCAGTATGTTGTGACTTGGGGCATGCGCATGGAGAAAGCGTGTTTGGTGAACAAGTCTGAGTGGCTGAGAGAGTACCCGGATGTGACTAGAGAGTCTGTGCTTGATAGCCAAGCTGTGTGATTGAAAAGCTGTGATTTGTGATCGAGCTGGGTGCTCATATTATGTGACAGTTGAGATAATGATATAGTGATTATGAATATTGTGATTATGTCTGACATATTGTTGTATAGGCGACGTCTTCCCGCCTAGGAGTGTTCTGGAGGAACTTTAGGTAATCTTCGTGGAGAACATATTAAGGCGACAAGTTGGTCCCGCCTTTGGAGCTACAGTGGAATAAGGCGTTGAGTATTGTCCGCCTTGTAGCTATATTGGAGTAGTATTTATATGGCGATGGTGCATGCCGCCAGTCCCTTGGGATAAGTGATTTACACCTGTATGGTGAATGGATTCGTGCGAGGGTTGAATGCCGCACATAGAAACGTGTTGTGTGTACTGTTAGTGTGTGGACGGACAGCTAGTCCGTGGAAGTATTGTTATGAGTTATTTCCTACAGTCAGTGTCAGCCTGAGTGTGATGTAGTGCGTACGTGACGATATTATTGATGTTCAGGACTTATGTGAATGTTCTATTAAATGTCATGGAGCTGTACAAGTGGCGTCGTGTTATTCATACCCCTAATGTTGTTTACTATCTATACACGACACACTCATAATGCAGAGCTCGTGACAGTAAATTAGACAAATCACAATGGTGTGTTAAACTTATGGAATTTTTAACTGGAGAGCCTTTGACTGCTATAAGCACAATGGATGAGACTCTTAAAAACAACTATGATTCTGCCAGAGCATTATTATTAAATCGATATCAACTTGATGAAGAGGGATGTCGAATGAAATTTAAAACAATGACGCATGAAACTGGGAAAGACTTCTCAGAGTTTGTCTCTGCCACATGACTTTCTTTCAATAGATGGGTTTAGATCTCAAGAATTGAGAAAACATATGAAAGTCTTATGGATCTGTTGCTAAGTTGATAAGGTGTTATCCTCAGTAAGCAAGCCATTTTGGTCTTTCTTGCATGAACGCAAACCATTTTCACTATCTTCCTTAGAAGAAATTGCAAAACAATATTGTACATCACATCCGGGTGCTTGTATTACAATAGCCTCATTAGAGATTCATTACCAGTTGCCTCAGCTGCAACTCGGAACAATAATAATAGACCCAGATCTCATAGCTAGATAGAAATTTATGCCCAGGAGGTATAATGATAACAATAATAATAGAAATGGGAATTATAGCAGAAATGATAATTTCAATAGAGGTAGGCAACAATTTTCGAAAACAGTCACCTCAATTTAGAAATAATAATAATTTCTAACAAAATTCCACTTGGAAAAGACAAAATAATTTTTATCCTAATCAAAACAGTTGGAGTAATAACCCTAATAATCAAAAAATTACCAGAACAGAAATAATGCACAAAACTTTAGAAACCAAGGTAATTCTGGTGATCGCCAGGTTCACGTGCCCCAGTGTGGTCTGAACATAATGCAGGGGCGGCTCTTACTGGTAATACACCAATGATTAATTAAGAATTAGGTATTCAAAATCAATCAGCTGCATATGTTGCGCATTCGATTTTGATGTTGCTCCTCGTTGCCAGGAATGTATAACTATATTTCAGGCAGACAGTACTACAGTGCTGAAGTGCGGACATCCCTTACCTGCTGTAACCTATCTGCTCATGATGGGACAGGTAGAATAGTATTTCACAGGGGATTCTTGAATGGTACCCAAGTGTCTGTACTCAGGGACTCAGGTTCGACTACAGTTGGAATGAGACAGTCGCTGGTTCACCCCTCTTGCTCTACCGGAGGTTTTGTGAAATGTAACACATTTGGCGGAACAATTGAGTTTTACCCTACCGCCATTGTTGATATTCATATCCCATTTTTTTCAGGAAAGGTTAGGGTATGTTTGTTGAGGAATCCAGTAGCTGATTTGACAGTTGGTCGCATCCACGGGAGCACTGATTGCTCACCAGAAGAGATTGAACTGTGGGAACGACGACACAGGTTACTTGCAACAACAGGCATTACTAGGGTTCATGTACCTGCCAGAAATTACAATGCTTGTAACACTGTTTATTCCAGTTTTGGTCTCTGTACCATAATGGAATGTGATGAGGTTCCTCCTCATGATGATGTGTAGCCGTGTACATAGTTGTTCCTTTGGAAACAGGCTATTTTCTAACCAAAGGAAAATAAAACCCAGATTAGCATATAAATTTCTACTTTCCTAGAAACAGATTACATTTTAATTAGGATAGAGTCGCGTTACGTGTCAAAATTAGTCACGTGATTTTTACCCAATCGTTGAGCTCAGAAAATTTAGAACAGACGCGATTTTTTTCCCCAGCGGCCCGGAACCCAAATAAAGGTCAGTATTGCGTGACTAGCTTGAGAGACAAGCAGACGTGTCTGACCTCAGTGGTTTACTGCAATCAAGAATTTTCTAATTTTGGATTCGAAAATCTGAAGTTTATCGTGCTTTAATTTCAAAGTGTACTTAACTGTTTTTATATTCCGAACTGGAAGACAGTAAGTGTTTTTGCCATATTTATCCTATAATATTTGTCAGTTCAAGACAGGATAGTTTTTGCAAATCTAAAGGAACAATCATAGCGGTATGAACCAGAGCTATTGAAATAAATGAACAAGCAGAGTGATGAACTGCAAACATATACGTACTCATTGAATAGTATTGAGCAGGAATGAATATTCCTCAAATGTTGAATCGGAGTGATTCACATGATGTCAGTCCCCTACGCTATGTTAATGAAAGCAATGTACCATGGTATTTGAACGAAATATACTGTTAACCTTCACGCCATCATGTATATAAGTTGAGTTAAATAAAATTCACGTTGAGACCAAAGAGAAGTCGTCCATTTATATACCTTGCTACACATATAATTACGCTATATGTTGCCTAGTGACCGTCCTCTATAAAGAGCAGAACAAACAGACTAACCATTAACGAAAGATGGACCTAAGGAGAAAATACCCACACCAGAGACAGGCCTACATGCAGCCCCGACAATTCAGCAAACGTTTTCACTGTGACAACCCCCGCATTACCCATCACAGTTTACCAACAGAACCGAAGATGTATTCATACCACGATACCAAGATATACGAGAATCGATTTCGTGTCCACAGACTGCGGCAGTCTTTGCTTATGATTTGAAACTGGGACGCTATTGTTATTTTCGAAACGTGAACGAAACTCCTTCACCTGACACGAGACATCAAACACACATGTTCCTCGCCAATAATTACAAGCTCCAAAATAAAAGACACGCCACCAGTGAAATTAGACATGAGAATCAAAGTAGAGGTTTGCAGAAATGAAGGTACCAGATCGAGACAGTCCCCTAGTTTTCAAACCCCAGTCAAAACCACTCCATTGTTTCAATGCGAAAACCTCCACATTTTTTTTCTCCCAAGAAAACGGAGCACAAACCACGAAACAAACATTGGGATACACTGAACAAAAGGGCCCATAGAATATCTGTTAGAAATTTTTTTTATAAACGAAATCAAAACTAGAAAGATCTGGGAGTTCCATAACGTAACATCGAAGAACGGACAAGTTTGCCTCATATCAACAGAAGATGGATGTGAGGGCACAAATAGGTCCAATAAGGTCAGGAAACAAAGATAACAGCCACCAACAAGTAAATTTCGTCCATAAAGAACAAGACACAGTTGACCCCCATGAAGATACATCAACCCATGCCAACAAAGCAAGAACCTCAAACAACGATGGTTTGTGTTGCTACACAAACAGAACATACCAAGTCAACGTTTATCCACACTCAAACGTACTACCGCAGTGACCATTCGTCAGTCGATACATACCCCACTCCCAGTTCAGACTGGAATACTAGTGAAGAACAACCACTGCTATACAACAGGAACACAGCTGATCACCCTGAACGAGTAGATCCTGAAGAAACTATCCCCAAGCAGTTTTGTTGAACCACATAAAAAAACACCAATCTTTCTGGAGACGAAATGGAACAAGAAATGAGAGAAAACAGTGTCAACCCCAGTGCAGTTTTCTCAGACTCCAATGAACATGTAGACGACACAATGTCCTGTGTATCGGACTCAGATAGCGGTATAGAATCAATATTCAGCGCCCCACCCTCAGAAGTCAACACTGTCAAGTCATGTTTCCCTGGGCCTCAGGAAACGCCGCCTGTTGCTACAGTTGTAAAATTACCACAACCGCCAGTCATGTCACCTCCAGCTACAGTTGCCCATCAACCTCTCAACATCAACAACGCCATCTCCAGTACTGTACCCACTATCAACCCTGTCAACAACGCCATCTTCAGTACTGTAACAACTGTCACCCCCTGATTCCAGTTCAACAGCCCTACTTATGGCAGTGCTGGAATTGGAGAAGAAAATCAACAAGCGGGTAGAGACTATGAGAAATACAGTTATAACTCCCTGGTACTGAGAAGCTTTTCTGAAGTACGCCCCTCGTATCTTCATGTGCATGCCATTCCATGCACGGTCAACGCAAAAGTGAAATTAATGTTCTAACTATCTCATGTACTTACTTTTCAGACTGAGTTCACAATAACTATCCCAAACCAGATGAACTAGGTGCAGACTTAGATGTTAAAGCCCCATTTGATGAACCTGAACTTACGGACAAGCAACTGCTGATGACCAGATTACCCCACAGCACCAGCCCAATTGTGATGTTATTCCTGGATTTGTTGTTGTATAGTCTTAAAAATTGCTGCCACACATTTTGAAAATGTTTAATAAATGTTGACACAAGAAGTTAGGGTGTTCTACAATCACAATCATTACAGACGGTCTGATATTTAGTCATCTCACATAAATTACACACAGATGGTTGTCATACTGATAATTTACACCTTGTGACTTCATCATTTTGCCATTTTTCACTTTTTCCTTGACTTGCTATTCCAGAACCAGTGATTCATTTTCCGTGCATCTTAGCGCACATTCATGCAGGCACCTTGCACGAGTAATTTTCTTCCTACCTGATACTAATATCTTTGTTCCCAATTATCTTAACTCATCCATTATCTATCACTTTGATCCATCCCACTAACACCACTATGACATCTGAAATTATTATTGCATGCTATCCTATTTTATCCACAGGTGTATTTATTTTAGCATGTATATGAAATTTATTTGAAATTATGCACAAGAAATTGTATATCCAACCTTTGACTCACCATTGTAAGATTTTCCTTACTCCACTATCACACCTCCTTAACTTACTATTTTCCTTTCCACTATTTTGAGACGACATTCTAGACTTATGAGCTGTTCTATCCAAATCATTTTCCATCCCTTCGAATTACAATAATGTTGTAATCAGGAGATCTTCAATTTTCCCCTATCTATCAAGAACTTACAGTACCCTCTCCTTACTCCTTATTGACAACAGATACTACTATGTTAATTCTTTTCTGACCTTAACTATTGCTTGCAGCCCTATTGTTTAGAATTGGTAGTATCTCTAGTGTTTAGTAAACTGATTATTATCATTCTTCTGTAATTGTGATACATTGACAGAAAAGAGTTGAAATTGTGAATATATTGAAAGAAAAAAGAAAGAAAAAAAATTTGCAAACCAGAAAAGATGAACAAAACAGAAAATGCAAAGAAAAGAAATCAAACAGAAAATAAATGAAATTGAAAAATGAAAAGACAAAAGACAAAACAAAAAAAAAAATGAAAAGAGAAAAGACATAAAGCAAAAAATAAAAGAGAACACATTTTGAATGTTTTTATAAGATGTGTTATATGTTTATATGCCACCCTCACACATTTTGATGATATGATGATAAGCCAATATTGTATAACATTGACTGCCCTGAGATTAGCGGCTGACATAGAAGAAAAGAGAAAAATAAATCACCATATCAGAGTGAGCAGCTAGTTTTTACTCATACTGCCTATACCAGTCATACCCCCCACCAGCATGATCTATGATACTCCAGCAGTATTTTGTTGATACTGCCTATGACAAGTACCCCACTGACATTTGCGCATGCTGATTTTTTGCAAATGGAAATATCCTTTGAGAGCATTTGTATATGCTGACCCCAGATGGAATAAATTGCAACTATTTGTTGATGCTGCCTTTGTCCCATGTCAAAAATAGCATTTGCATATGCTGACTTAGCAAACGAAATACCCCTCTATAGCATTTGTATATGCTGAACCCACATTGAACACACCCATTACCGGATGATAACCACCGATGGCACATGAGAGAATGAAGCAACTGTTTAGTGATGATGAAGATGCCATTTTATGTTATGGTGAAACTTTATGTTGACACAACTAATGTTTTGTTGTGCGGTTTATGCACTAATACCCACATTGGAATGGGATAATGAATAATTTGAGGTTGTTATGAAATAACAGAGAAAATAATTGAAATTTTCTGGATTCTATGAACATAGAACAAATCAGAGGAATATGATTGCCGCATATGAGAACCATAAATGTATGGATTATCATTGGACAAGAGATACAAATGAATTATGATAATCCTATGGAACCAAAGGTGTTAATGACACAATGGAGATTAAACGAAAGAAAAAAAAAAGATTGAATGCTGATGCACCCAGAAAATAATGGAACTATACTGAGATTGGATCGCCCTTATGATATATGGACCAAGAGCAATGTAACCCCACAGACTGACGTGTCATGGATCCATATACAATGGATGGATATAATATTATTAAAAAGTACCTAGAATGGACATCCATATTGCTGAATCACGGATTACCATTGGAATACATGTACCCTCATGCCCCATAATAATAATTAACTTAAATTATTATGAATTTAAGAAAATAAATTGATCATCTGGCTGTAGCAGCAGATGTTATAAACACCATAGAGTTCTGAAAAAACCTTCGACCTGCGAAGGCAGAACTGGTGTTGACAATGCACAAATAGTATATATAATATGTTTTTTTATACTGTTACAGAATTGAGACATTTGAGTTGATGGTTTATAATAATGATTTTGTATGATGTGTTGTTGAAAAAATATTGACAGATACAGCTCATAAGGTTCACTAAGGATATATAACTAGTTACAACAGGAGAACTAGACAGAATCTCCATAGCATGGAATTTTGGAAAGACGTAAATGATACATTGAACTAAAAAGAACAAAAGAAGAAATATGTTACACTATACCCATGGAATCAGAGATCAGTAAGGATACATAGTAGCCAGAGTGCCAGGAACCTTGTCTTGAAAAAAAAGAAGAGAAATGGGAATATTGAAAATTAATTGTGTTGATGATTGATTGAATACGTTGATGTATGATAATTGCAACAAAGTTAGTGCAAAGTTGATTTTTGAAAAGACTAGTAATAATAAATTTTTTAAGCTATGGCTCACATATGAGAATAACGTGTTGACAGAAAACAAAGAAAAAAAAGAAAGATTTCAAACAATTAAAAATTGCTGAATCATAAATGGACAGGATCACCACCAGACCTATTACCTGTATGGATATTGGAGAAAAACATCACATATTTTGAGAAAATGTAATATAGAACATTCTCTACAGTGATGGACTTGGAACGAATTTATACACTTACCATTTGGAAAATGTCAAATACAGAAAAAATTCAGACACAAATAAATAAGAATAAGCTATGAGGTTTTAATGCTTTTATTGTGAACAATATGATTGCATGTTAACATGTTAATGGTTACATTATAATTTAGAAATTTTCACCCATATGCCTGGAGATTTTTAAATATATAATAACAATGACCAACCAGATCATTTACTAGAAAAGAAAACATGATGAATAACCAAGGAAGGATAAACTGTTTTATGGAAAGAAGATCAACATGACAATAAGGATGTGGAGACCTTCAAAATCTCTATGAATAAACTGTAAAATACTTGGTAACTAAATAAATAAACTACACCCATGATTATGGAACATCAGGAAGAAAATAACTTCAACATTTTTAGAGTACTTGAAGCCTTGGGATATGGAACCAATGACAGGTACAGAAATGATATTATACCCTGGCCCCCCCCCCCCCCCCCCCCCCCCCCCACAATGACAAATAATATGTTGTCAACATGCATTTAGATTATGATAATGCAATTGATTTATGCAGATAAGATATTTTATTGTTCACATTTCCCAGTGTTGCCACTTGTCACATTTTTTTGAGTGATGACCTTATAAATGTTTTGAAGATTTTATTGGCCAGTGTTGCCAATTGGTAAATTTGATGAAATAAGGTTGTGATAGGAAAGATGATCTAAAATTTTTGGAGATGATGTCCATCAATAAGTCCCTTTTATAGACGACAGTCCCATATAGACATAGGAGCTCAGATGTAGGAATTTCGTTAAATTTTTCTGAAATATTTTTGGACTTAGAAATTTTTTTGAACTTTAAATTTTTCTGAAATTTTTTTTTTTGAACTTAGGAAATTTTTGGGATATTTTTTTTAAAGATTTGATAGTACTCAAATGTCTCCCTATGGGATACATTTGCAGGGCCCCGGGATCTATATGTAGCCGTGTACATAGTTGTTCCTTTGGAAACAGGCTATTTTCTAACCAAAGGAAAATAAAACCCAGATTAGCATATAAATTTCTACTTTCCTAGAAACAGATTACATTTTAATTAGGATAGAGTCGCGTTACGTGTCAAAATTAGTCACGTGATTTTTACCCAATCGTTGAGCTCAGAAAATTTAGAACAGACGCGATTTTTCCCCAGCGGCCCGGAACCCAAATAAAGGTCAGTATTGCGTGACTAGCTTGAGAGACAAGCAGACGTGTCTGACCGCAGTGGTTTACTGCAATCAAGAATTTTCTAATTTTGGATTCGAAAATCTGAAGTTTATCGTGCTTTAATTTCAAAGTGTACTTAACTGTGTTTATATTCCGAACTGGAAGACAGTAAGTGTTTTGCCATATTTATCCTATAATATTTGTCAGTTCAAGACAGGATAGTTTTTGCAAATCTAAAGGAACAATCATAGCGGTATGAACCAAGGCTATTGAATAAATGAACAAGCAGAGTGATGAACTGCAAACATATACGTACTCATTGAATAGTATTGAGCAGGGATGAATATTCCTCAAATGTTGAATCGGAGTGATTCACATGATGTCAGTCCCCTACGCTATGTTAATGAAAGCAATGTACCATGGTATTTGAACGAAATATACTGTTAACCTTCACGCCATCATGTATATAAGTTGAGTTAAATAAAATTCACGTTGAGACCAAAGAGAAGTCGTCCATTTATATACCTTGCTACACATATATGTTGTAAAGGAAGGAAGGAATGTCTGTTAAGAAAACTATAATGCTTTATGAACTGCTCCTAATTAATACACCTTAGAGGATCGTCCCAGAACCTGGAAAACTCCTGTAAGAATGTAGGAGAGAAATCTCAATCTCTAGCGGACAAGCTAGTTTAGAAATCTAACACTCTCTGTACAAACAGCAACCCCCAATTCCCTGCCCCGGTAACAGATGATGATCACGGTGAAATCATAACTGATTTCTCTGTCATTAAAGGCCCTGATGCTATATGTGCAACAGTTGTCACTCAATTGGACAATTTTGTGCCTACATCTTATGATGTACCAATACATAACCACACATCTATTACTACTACAACCTTGCCTATAAACCTTTTCTTATTGCCTGAACTTTGTTGTAACTTCTTGTAAAAACGGGACTTCTTTCACGTGGATTCATTAGCTATGCAACTGTTCCACACAGAGGGCAAACACGTTTGCTGATTGATATGCGGAGAGTTTACCTATCGTTTATTCTGGTCATCGCATTGATTTAAGGAGAGATTAAATCACGCCCACTAACATCTCTTGAACAATCATAGGCAGTTATTTTCATTAACTTGGCCAGTGGGGGGCGTTGCCAGAATCAAACAGATAATGCGACCACGATCAAAGAGACAGACTGAGGGATTTCAGGGGAGACTATCGGCGCTATCAAAGACAGTAGTGGTCCCTGATACGAGACGCAGTTTCTTGCCGCTATTTTCGCGTCTCGGTGTCAACCGAAGAACCGATCCCAGGGCAAGCGAACGGGGAAAGCCGAAACGGGCAGCAGCGAGCGGAGATACGAAGACCAGGGGGCGGCTTCTTCCCTTGATTTGGCGGTCAGATCCCCAAAAGTTCCTGAGATGAAAAAAAACTGTCAAGTTCCTCATGTCCCACTCAACTTACATTCCATTTTAGATAAATAGACCATGAAGAATAGACACTTTATCACTCGCTGGCCAGACCTTTACAGAAGCACTAGCTTTATTGAAATCTTGTTATAGATTTTCCCCTGGATTTTATATATATATTTGCAGTGATTTCTATTCTGTGCAAAGCGGTAATATATTGTGTAAAGTGATCAGTGGTCTAGTTCAGTCATTCTATTTCAATGGATTTTGTGTTAATTTAAATCTATTAAATTAAACCATCTCAATAGTTCCAGTTGTAAATATAATGATCTATCTATTATATTATTTCAAAAGATAATAGATGCTTAAATTAACTTTTAAAGTCGCGAAGGAATTTATAATTAATAAATTCAGTTAAGTCCTAGTTTTTTATAGATGTGTGTTTTTAACCACTAGAATTCGCGCAGTGTTTATTAAATACATAATTAAATACTCGAGTGTATTATAGGCTTAACGGGAAATTTATCGCGCTTGATTTTTCGGTATGTTACATGTCTTTTTTCTTTCACACAGAGTGATCGTAACCTGCGGTCCCAGCTAAATAAAGAAAGAAATAAAGAAATCATCCTATAAACTTCCAGTCATATTGAAGAAACATTTCTTTTAAATATAATCTTGTGGCGGTCCTTTGCGACCTAGCTGTCAGAATTAAATGAAATAAAGCCCACCCAAGAACATTGTAAAGAACAATCATCAAATTACCATTACAAACCTGTAAGATAAACTGGAAGGTAATCATCGCCAGTAGCGATATTATATTTACTGTTTACTGTGAGAGAGTACATATTTTCCTGACTGTGACTGAGCCTAGTTTTTCCTCAATTGGATTTAATAAAACTTTCCGGTCAGTTACTATCATCACGCATTGAAGGAATTTTACCATAGCGGAAGATTAAAAGAGACCACTTCATTTTCACCCCTGTGCCGAACTGTGTCAGTGCCATCCCATAGACTCCTTTTTTTTATATAATAAAAAACACAAGAACTCTTAGTCTTCAAGTCTTGCGATAAGTGAGAATATTTGTTACCAGCAAAATCTCGCAAACATCTGGGGCGGGACATCGAAGGACTAGACAGTTCACATGTCAAGAGAATACTTGCTGTTTTATATACTTTTATGGATCGTCTGAGGCTGCATTCGGTAAGTGTGTGAGTATATGAGTGTGGATCCTCACGCGTGTGCATGAATGACAGGAAATTTAATCTTTTTTCTCTTGTAACCCTTTTGTTAACTTTCGTGCCTGGTAATATAATTTTTCTGTACTCCCTGCACTGTTCCTTTAAGGGGGAGGTGATAATTGGTTAACTCTGTTTTAAACCCCCCCCCCCTCCTTTCCATTTGCTTAGTAAAAGGAAGAACAGCTGGGAAGAACAGGTTTTTTTCTATCACCTATACCTAACTTTGTAACACCTCTTTCAGAGCAATTAACTTCACTGTTAGGTTAACGTACCCGTGTTCCTGATATTATCTATCTCTGGACTGGGTTTATCTTTGTCTAATAAGCGGGAAGGGCTTAGTCGATACCAATCTTCTTCACCCCTCCCAAACTTGTTATTTGCATTTGTGTACTTATGATAATTTATGTAATACCTGATATTTGTTAGTGATTGATGTTTAAGGTGAATAAAATCACATAAACTCATTGAGTACTGTGTTGGAGATACCCAAAGCCCAACTTTTCCCCTATTCGTTTAATATAGTTTGTATCTACGTCGTCTGTGTGTTTGAAAACACCAAATCGGTGTGCGCGCAGAGGTGTGTCTGGAAAACTGGCAAATAATTGTTTGACCAGGAGAGCGGAAGAGAAGATTGAGAGAAACGATTTGTCGTAAATAAGTCTGTCTTTACTCTCCTCCAGCACGCTGTGAAGCAACTATTTAATCTCTACATTTTCTATCACTGAGTTTTCCAACATCATTTCACTCTAAACCGGACCACTATTTCTAAGACTCTTTTCTCTCAAAATAAATTTACGACAATATTTGGCTGGCTCGCCGGGATAATTTTGAGATACATTTGATGCACACATATTTGTGGGCTGGTTCTGGGATCTTGAGCTACATTTGAGGCAATCGCATAGCCGGGTTAAAGATATTTTGAGTCTGATTTAGTCTGGGTCTAACTAGGTAGAGTGTGAATGATCTGTCTTTGTGAATTAGGGAAATAAATAAATAATTACACCCCTAGACAAACGTTCTTTAAGTATTTGGGTTGTCCACACAGCATATTTACAGGTTGTCTTCTCTCCACAGCAGTAGAAAGTACAGATAAACAAAAATATTGGCTATTTTTATTATCCTCTGGCGGAGATAATTATATTTCTTTCTTTATAAGAGTTGCTGGGATTGCGTGATTGTTTTACAGTCACTAAGGTTTTTGAAGTTAAAAAGAGTTGAGCTTAGCTAAAGACGGATTGTTCTGATTTTTAAAAAGTAAGTTAACAACGTCTCATCTCAATAATTGACTTTAGGGACGGAGTTTGTTGTCAGAGATTTAAAATTTAGGGGAAAAAAAAAATTTTTTTTCCTTTTAAATTGTTTTAATATAAATTTTTCTCGACTGTTAGTAAAAGTAGATTCTTTTCCAGTGTAACTTACCATTTAGTGGCATAGTCGCTTGCGTTTAGAGCCTTAATTGCCAGATAATAGCAGCGATAAGTTTGCACAGTACAGGTAGGAGGTAACACAGGTAAATTTATACTTGTGTTTTTTTCTCGTAGCGGTTCAGAGTTCCTCCCTTTCGCGTTGCTTCTTACTAGTTCTCTAGGCATACTTCATCTTATTCTTTAACAATGGCAGAGAGGATAAAGATGAGGTCCATCTTGAGGCTGGAAGCGAAAGAGGCAGGATTAGATGCAGAAGCTGCAAACGCGTTTATTAACCAGGAATTGGAAATAGATGACGCGGAGCAACAGAGAGCCGAAGCTGAGAGGAAGGCGGAGCAACAGAGAGCAGAAGCTGAGAGGAAGGAAGAGAAAGAAAGAACAGAGAGGAGAGAAGCCCAGGAGAGGGCAGATAAGAAAGAAGCGGAAGAACGTCTTTTGGAACAGAAGAAAATTGAAGCAGAGATGGAAACTCGCAGAGAGAGAGAGAGAGAGAGAGAGACAAGGAAAGACAGCATCAACTGGCGCTTAAGGCTCTAGAGAGTCGGGGCGCCTCTACTTCGACTAACGGAGAGCCGTCTTCGCCCCAGTCTCAATCAATGGACCTCTCCAGTACTCAAATCTGCCCAATTAACTGCTATGTCGTTTTCTTTAGAATCTTTTCCTAGCCCTAACGAAAAAATTGACAGCTACCTAGAAAAATTCGAGAGACTCGCGAATCTTTATGGATTAGAGAGTACCCGCTGGGCGCTTAAACTCTCAATGTCACTGAAAGGCAATGCTTATGACGTGTACACAAAGCTGGGACCGAATCAACATGATTATGACCTGTTGAAGAAGGCCTTACTACAGCAGTTTGAGATGACTGCCCGAAAGTTTCTGCAGTTGTTCAGAAACAGCCGAAAAGAGAGCACGGAAACATTTCCCCAGTTCTCTTCACGTCTCACGGGTTATCTGACAAAGTGCATTGAATTATCTGACCTACCTCTTTCATATGAGGGACTCCTCGAACTTGTTCTTGTGGAGCAGATAAAATCCACTTTGTCGAATGAAACTCGTAGATTTTTGGCTGAACAGGGGGCAGTCAGGCTTGAAGACATACTCAATAAAGCCGAACGCTATAGCAATGCAATGGCCGAACTTCCCAGCACTAAACGTAAACCCACAGATGAGCCATCTCGTAAACAGAATCTAGAGCAGGCATCCTATTCTTCCACTTCCTCTCAACATTATAACCAACGAGATAACAATACCCAGAAACCCCCCCAGGAAAAATCGAAATTCTACAAAACCCGATCCCCCCCCCCCCCCCAACAACAATTCTGATCAACCCAACAAGCCTACGTGGCAGCGCGGCCACCAAGGTCAAGGAAAAGGGAAGACCCCTACACCAGGAACGTCTGATCAGGGCAAACAAACCGGTGCAAACCGCATTGGATGTTTGCATACAGCCTCGAAAGGTAGAGTCAATGTCAGTGATTCTCAACCTGAGGGGGACCGACCCTCAACTCGAGGAACTGTAATTTTGAACGGTACCTCTACTACTTGTCTTTTTGACACTGGATTAAGTTTTGATTGTATTGTCGCTAGGCACCTAGTCAAACCCGGTCAGGAGACAGAGGAAACCGTCAAACTTAGTGGAGTTTTCAGGAGTGATGCACCCAGGACGCTTCCTATCGCATTGGTAGAAATACACTCTGATTTTGTCAGAGGGGTTATTAAAGCGGCCATTATGGATGATCCTATCTACCCAGTTATCTTGGGATGTAGATATGTGTTCATTGGGAGACCTAAGGAGCCGATTGTGGCAGCGGTAACCACAAGAGGGCAAGCCAAGAAGGAGAGGGAGCCTGCGCCAAATTTGTTGCCGAATGAACTGAAGGAGGCGCAACAAAAGGACCCTACTCTGGCGCCCTGCTTTAAAAAACTGCCCATGGCTAAGGACCCCAGACACAACGGAGACATCTTTTCTAAGGATGGCGTATTGTATCGTAGAACGGGCAACCCGGACACGGGGAATAACCAGCTCCTAGTACCGACGCAGTACAGAAGCCAGATCTTAGAAATGGGGCACTCTCTTCCCTTTAGCGGACATATGGGACAAAACGCCACTATTCAGCGAATAAAAAACCACTATTGGTGGCCAGGAATGAACTCTGACATTGTCAGGTATGTGAAATCCTGCGCCCAGTGCCAACGGGTAGCACCCAAGCACTTGACACCCCCAGTACCTATGGGGCAAATGCCAATAGTAGGGACTCCATTTGAACGGGTTGCTGTCGACATCATTGGTCCCCTGGAAAAGACCAAAAGAAGGAACAGGTTCATCCTGACCTTAGTCGACACTTGCACTATGTGGGCCGAAGCTGTACCGCTACCATGCACTAATTCCAAGCATGTCGCAGAAGCCCTTGTGCAAATTTTTACACGGTTGGGATTCCCTCAACAAGTTTTGACGGACAATGGATCCCAATTCCGTAGCCTGTTAATGGAGGAGATCTTTAAGATCTTGAGGGCCAAACATATCCACACAAGTCCCTACCATCCGGCCGGAAATGGGCTCGTGGAACGTTTTAACGGTACCCTCACCATGATGTTACGTAAGCTGGGTCAGGAGAAACCGGAAGACTGGGACCAATATATATCGGCTGCCTTATTCGCCTACCGAGAGGTACCCCAAGCGTCTACGGGTTTTGCGCCAGCTACACTTTTATTTGGCAGACCTATTAAGGGGCCACTAGAAGCCTTACTTCGGTCCCTGACAGACCAGAAGGCTGACGAGACAGTCGTCTCTGCAAGCAAGTATGTATCTGAGCTTAAGGAAAGGCTAAAGCTAGGATGGGATCTAGCTACTACCAACCTTAAGAAAGCCCGCGCTAAAATTACTAAAAGATACAACAAAGCTGCAAAAGAGAGAGAACTACAACCAGGGGAGAAAGTCCTATTGCTACTTCCAACCGGAAGCAATAAACTTCGCATCGGATGGCAAGGACCGTTTACCGTCCTTAAAAAGATCTCACGTACCAATTACAAGATCTCCATCAAAGGAAAGGAGAAGGTCTTCCACATAAATCTGCTAAAGAAATATTTGGAAAGACCGGTGCCATCCTCCGAGCATCTCCTGGCTGTCGCCATAGCAACGGAAGACGAGGAAGATGATGATGGTTGCATGGAGTATCCACTGCAACCCACAGAATCCTTTAAAGATGTCAAGTTCGGCGACAATCTCTCACCAGAACAACAAACAGAAACCAGGGCTCTACTAAAACAGTACAGTGCAGTCTTAACGGATGTACCTGGTCGAACAAATCTCATTGAATTTGATATGAAATTAACAAACGAGACCCCTGTTCAAACCAGAGTTTACCCCATCCCGTACGCTAAAGCTGATGCACTTCGCGGAGAAATAGACAAGCTGCGTCAGGCAGGAATTATCAGTGAGTCTACATCTCCTTACAGCTCGAGTGTAGTGCTGTTGCAGAAGCCCAATAAGGAAGTTCGGCTGTGCATTGATTACAGGTTGCTAAACGCTGTAACGGAATTCCAGCCCGAACCTCTCCAAACTGTTTCTGAGTTGTTCACCAAGCTCAGCAAAGATCTTCTCCAAGATTGACCTCAGTAAAGGTTATTATCAAATACCAGTCAAGGAGGAAATTAAACCTTTGTTAGCTTTCAGCACTAGCGAAGGACATTACACATTTAATGTGATGCCGTTCGGTTTGCATAACGCACCAGGAGTGTTCACCAGGATGATGAGGAAGCTTCTAGAACCTTTGCAAAGTCCCCATATCCATAATTTCATGGATGACATATTAATTGCATCGGAAACCTATGAAGAACATATTGCTACGGTTGCTATGCTCCTCAGGAGACTACAGGAAACGGGTCTCACAGCCAGACCTAGCAAATGTCTCATCGGGTTTGAACAGTTAGACTTCCTGGGGCACACTATTTCTCACGGATGCAGTTGGCCTATTAAGAAGAACGTGGAGAAAATAGTGGCAGCAAAAAGACCCCGAACGAAGAAAGACGTACGTTCCTTCATATCGCTATGTGCATACTATCAGAAGTACATCCAGAACTTCAACGGACTGACGGCACCTCTGACTGACCTCACAAAGAAAGGTTGTCCTGATAAGGTCATATGGGATCAAAAGTGCGAACACGCGTATAGCACTTTGAAAGGACAGTTGTCTGCATACCCCATTTTGAGGTTGCCTGACCTCAAGAAACCTTTTGTACTGAGAGTCGACGCGTCAGGTCAGGGCATCGGGTCAACACTGCTTCAAGCCGATGACAGTGACCTGAACATGCTATTTCCAGTTGCCTATGGCAGTCGGAAATTAAATAAAGCGGAACGGAACTACAGCGTAGTTGAAAGGGAATGTCTTGCTCTGATTGACGGTATCAGACGCCATCATGAGTTTCTTTATGGTACATCTTTCACGGTGCAAACAGACCACGCTCCGTTAGCATTTCTTGGTGCCAATAAAGAATTTAACGCTAGGATCATGCGTTGGGCCCTCCTTTTAAGCGTTTATTCTTTCAAAGTGGAATATATTCCGGGAAGACAGAATGTCGGGGCTGATTTCCTGAGTAGAAACTGGACTACAGAGGAAGAGGAGGAAGGTGAAGATACCAATCATCCAAAAGTTACCGATCAGGGCAGCTTCATCGTCATAAATCAAACATGAAAACACGTTTTCACGTCTCAAAAGAGGGGACGATTGTGATGGACGAACTCGGCTGACCCTGAACTTTGTTGTAACTTCTTGTAAAAACGGGACTTCTTTCACGTGGATTCATTAGCTATGCAACTGTTCCACACAGAGGGCAAACACGTTTGCTGATTGATATGCGGAGAGTTTACCTATCGTTTATTCTGGTCATCGCATTGATTTAAGGAGAGATTAAATCACGCCCACTAACATCTCTTGAACAATCATAGGCAGTTATTTTCATTAACTTGGCCAGTGGGGGGCGTTGCCAGAATCAAACAGATAATGCGACCACGATCAAAGAGACAGACTGAGGGATTTCAGGGGAGACTATCGGCGCTATCAAAGACAGTAGTGGTCCCTGATACGAGACGCAGTTTCTTGCCGCTATTTTCGCGTCTCGGTGTCAACCGTAGAACCGATCGCAGAAAGCGAACGGGGAAAGCCGAAACGGGCAGCAGCGAGCGGAGATACGAAGACCAGGGGGCGGCTTCTTCCCTTGATTTGGCGGTCAGATCCCCAAAAGTTCCTGAGATGAAAAAAGCTGGCAAATTTTTCATGTCCCACTCAACTTACATTCCATTTTAGATAAATAGACCATGAAGAATAGACACTTTATCACTCGCTGGCCAGACCTTTACAGAAGCACTAGCTTTATTGAAATCTTGTTATAGATTTTCCCCTGGATTTTATATATATATTTGCAGTGATTTCTATTCTGTGCAAAGCGGTAATATATTGTGTAAAGTGATCAGTGGTCTAGTTCAGTCATTCTATTTCAATGGATTTTGTGTTAATTTAAATCTATTAAATTAAACCATCTCAATAGTTCCAGTTGTAAATATAATGATCTATCTATTATATTATTTCAAAAGATAATAGATGCTTAAATTAACTTTTAAAGTCGCGAAGGAATTTATAATTAATAAATTCAGTTAAGTCCTAGTTTTTATAGATGTGTGTTTTTAACCACTAGAATTCGCGCAGTGTTTATTAAATACATAATTAAATACTCGAGTGTATTATAGGCTTAACGGGAAATTTATCGCGCTTGATTTTTCGGTATGTTACATGTCTTTTTTCTTTCACACAGAGTGATCGTAACCTGCGGTCCCAGCTAAATAAAGAAAGAAATAAAGAAATCATCCTATAAACTTCCAGTCATATTGAAGAAACATTTCTTTTAAATATAATCTTGTGGCGGTCCTTTGCGACCTAGCTGTCAGAATTAAATGAAATAAAGCCCACCCAAGAACATTGTAAAGAACAATCATCAAATTACCATTACAAACCTGTAAGATAAACTGGAAGGTAATCATCGCCAGTAGCGATATTATATTTACTGTTTACTGTGAGAGAGTACATATTTTCCTGACTGTGACTGAGCCTAGTTTTTCCTCAATTGGATTTAATAAAACTTTCCGGTCAGTTACTATCATCACGCATTGAAGGAATTTTACCATAGCGGAAGATTAAAAGAGACCACTTCATTTTCACCCCTGTGCCGAACTGTGTCAGTGCCATCCCATAGACTCCTTTTTTATATATAAAAAAAACACAAGAACTCTTAGTCTTCAAGTCTTGCGATAAGTGAGAATATTTGTTACCAGCAAAATCTCGCAAACATCTGGGGCGGGACATCGAAGGACTAGACAGTTCACATGTCAAGAGAATACTTGCTGTTTTATATACTTTTATGGATCGTCTGAGGCTGCATTCGGTAAGTGTGTGAGTATATGAGTGTGGATCCTCACGCGTGTGCATGAATGACAGGAAATTTAATCTTTTTTTCTCTTGTAACCCTTCTGTTAACTTTCGTGCCTGGTAATATAATTTTTCTGTACTCCCTGCACTGTTCCTTTAAGGGGGAGGTGATAATTGGTTAACTCTGTTTTAAACCCCCCCTCCTTTCCATTTGCTTAGTAAAGGGAAGAACAGCTGGGAAGAACAGGTTTTTTCTATCACCTATACCTAACTTTGTAACACCTCTTTCAGAGCAATTAACTTCACTGTTAGGTTAACGTACCCGTGTTCCTGATATTATCTATCTCTGGACTGGGTTTATCTTTGTCTAATAAGCGGGAAGGGCTTAGTCGATACCAATCTTCTTCACCCCTCCCAAACTTGTTATTTGCATTTGTGTACTTATGATAATTTATGTAATACCTGATATTTGTTAGTGATTGATGTTTAAGGTGAATAAAATCACATAAACTCATTGAGTACTGTGTTGGAGATACCCAAAGCCCAACTTTTCCCCTATTCGTTTAATATAGTTTGTATCTACGTCGTCTGTGTGTTTGAAAACACCAAATCGGTGTGCGCGCAGAGGTGTGTCTGGAAAACTGGCAAATAATTGTTTGACCAGGAGAGCGGAAGAGAAGATTGAGAGAAACGATTTGTCGTAAATCTAAGTCTGTTTTCCAACATCATTTCTTTACTCTCCTCCAGCACGCTGTGAACCAACTATTTAATCCTCATGCTACATTTTTATCACTGAGATCTTTTTTCGATACTAGGTTACATCATTTCACTCGATCCCACAAAACCGGACCTACTGACTTGTACTTCCTTTATGTAAGGGTTTACCAACTTTGAAACGGGCTAATCATAGAAACCTTAAACTAGCCCGGTATTCCATCTTGCTGCAACCATTTCAATTTAGTATCAAATCCATACCTGGATCTGCTAACGTGGTGGCGGATTCGTTGTCTAGATGCCCAAAATCTGTACCTGAAGTCTGATTGTACTCATGCTGAAAAACATTCGTATCAGTCATTACAACTTACGAAAAGTCAGACAGAACTTTATTACCTCACATACTCTCGAGGTTGATGCCTACGATGATATATGGTCGTTATTTTGATGGACATCAGATTGTTTCCAGCAATGAATATTTCGCTGACTAATTTGATGTGATCTTCCAGCACTCGCTGATCGAGCTTTGACTGAATTGCCATATATCATGAATGTATACCTTCAATAGACTCAAATTACTTGTCACGATTAGACTGAGAAGGACTAGAACTTTATACACTATGAATTACAGTGTATACATTGTCCTTGGTACAAATAACATTGATTAGTTATTGGTCCTAACTTCGTGATGTTCACATCTAGTGGAGAGATTTTTCTGAATTCGGATGTTACTGCACCGTATAATCTTTCATGGCCTATAATATGTTGTTAATAATTTTCAGACTTCATGCTTGTAACTTTAATATATTAGTTTCTTACTTAATTTCATAACCCTCCACTCCCAAAGGAGCATAGGCTTTCAACAAACACATGCCAAGTTTTCCTGTCACGTGCCATCATCTCAAGTTCTTTCCACGTTCTCATCATTTTCACCTCTGTTTCCAGCTCTTTTCTCGGTGTGCTTCTTGGTCTACCTCTGCCTCTCTTGCCCTGGGGGCGCCAGAACAAGGACTGCCTTGTAATGCTATCAACAGGTTTCCTCAGCGTGTGTCCTATCCATCGCCATCGTCTTCTTCTCATCTCTTGTTCCACTTGCACTTGTCTAGTTCTTGTCATCAGTTCCACGTTGGTAACCTTGTCATACCATTTTAATCCCTCTATTCCACGCAAGCACCCATTTATGAAAGTCTGTAGCTTTTTGGTTGTTGTCTTTGTTGTTCTCCATGTCTCAGAGCCATACAATAGGACTGACTTCACATTTGAGTTGTCGATTCTTATTTTCGTGTTGGATCCGATTTCTCTTGATCTCCATATGTTTCCCAATGCGATGAAAGCTCCTCTTGCCTTTTGTATTCTTATTTTAATATCGCTGTCTGTCCCTCCAACTTTGTCTATATTACTGCCAAGATATGTGTACGATTCTACATCTTGTATTGGTGTTTCTTCAAGTTCAACCCTGTTATCATTACCTGCATTTATTCTCATTATTTTTGTCTTTTTCTTGTGTATTTTCAGACCCAATTGCTGTGACCTCTCATCGAGTGTTTTCAATTTGTCCTGCATCTGATTACGGTTATGGGACAGAAGAGCCAAGTCATCAGCAAAATCCAGATCATCCAACTGCTTAGTCCGCTGGATTCCATTTCTGTTGTGTGTTGTCAATGATCTCATAACCCAGTCTATTGCTAGTAAGAAAAGAAATGGAGACAAGAGGCGTCCGTGCTGCACTCCTGTTCTTATCCCAAACGGTTCTGTAAGCTGTCCTTCGTGAAGAACTCTGCATGTCATGTCTCCATATATTTTCTTTATTAAATTAATGATCTTCAGGGGAACTCCATAATGCCTCATCAATTTCCAAAGTGATTCTCTGTCTACACTGTCAAATACCTTTTCGTAGTCCACAAATCCGATGTATAGTGCTGAATTCCATTCCAGACTTTGTTCAATTATTATTCTCAAAGTGGCTATCTGGTCTGTACAGGATCTGTTTTGTCGAAAACCTGCTTGTTCATCTCTCAGTTTCTATGGACTCTTTTAATCTCTCAAGGATAATCCTGTTTAATACTTTTCCTGGCACTGATAGTAACATTATTCCTCTATAATTTGTGCACTGTTGTAAATTTCCCTTCTTAAGCAACTTAACCAGATATCCTTCCTTCCATTCTGCTGGTATCTCTTCCTTTTCCCAGACTTTACCAAGTAATTTATATAACATCTCTGTAGCCGTGTCGATATCTGTTTTGATGGCCTCTGCTGGAATGCCATCAGGTCCAGACGCTTTTCCATCTCTTAGAAGCTTTATGGCTTTCTTTATTTCTTCCTTCGTTGGTCTTTCACCGTTAATTTGTAGCTCTTCTTCTGCTAGCTGGATGTCCGGGGGGTTTTGTGGAGCTGGTCTATTTAGAAAGTCACCAAAATATTCTGTCCACCTCTTCATTTGCTCCTGTATATTGCTGAGCAGTTTTCCATTCTTGTCTTTTATGAGGCAACTTGTTTGCTTGTATTTCCCTGTTAGCTTCTTTGTGCTGCTATACAGTTCTCTCATATTTCCATTGGCTGCAGCATCTTCTGCCTCTCTTGCCAACTCCTCAATATACTTCCTCATGTCTCTTTTGATACTTCTTTTTACTTCTCTGTTTGATTCTGTGTACACTTCTTGAGCCTTGGCTTTGGAACTTCTGGTTTTGCTTGTGTTTAAATCTGCTTTCTTGTTTTTTTCTGTCTTTTATCTTATTGATGGTTTCTGTTGCTATCCATGCTTTTTGTTGTCTTTCCCTTTTCCTCAGTATTTCTTCACATGTCTCATTCCATACAGTTTTGACCTGCTGCCAATAGTCTTCTGTATTCTCTACATCTTCCTGCTGTTGGAGCACTTGGAACTTGTTGGATACTGTGATCGCAATTTTGTCTCTTGTTTCTTGATTTCTAAGATGTCCTACATTAAATTGGTGTCTATAATTTTGCATTGTTGCATATCTCTTGAGTTTCATTTTTACTTTGGCTATCAGAAGGTGGTGATCTGATGCCACATCTGCTCCTCTATATACCTTTACATCCTGCAATGATGATCTAAACTTCTTGTTGTCTTACTTAAGCTTAGTATTATTGTTGTGTTATATTAATTAATCTCCTTTTCTGGCAATTATCTGATCTCATTTGTAATTGTATTGCATAATTTTAGGTCTTCTGTTGTTAAGGTAGATAACTCATGTTTTATTTTCTTGCTCATTATACTTTTAATAGTTACTTCCATTTTTTCCTTGCCATCTTTGTTTTCTAAATTTTTTTCTGTTTTATTGTTTGTCTTTCACACACACCCTAACTATATAAACATAAATATTTCTGATTATAAACATGACACTATAATTTTTTTTAATTCAAATCTTTAGATTGCTAACCATACGCTGCATGATACTTAGGTATACACCCAATTTTCATTGACTATTATTACATAGTATTGCTAGAATTAGGACTTATAGTTAGCACATATTTTGTTTATCAGTTCTCGTGCATGCTTTCCTTGGTACTAAGCTCTATTCTCTACTTGACCGTTGACGATTTTCTTTCTGCTTCATAACCTTAGTTATCTGGTTACATGTGCATTTAGTTTTGGACTTACAGTTTCTTTTGGACAACGACCATTGACATATTTATGTGATCATATTTGGCTTTGGTTAGTTTTTTTGTGATTACATCTAGTAATTAATTGCGAATTTTTCATCTAATTTTTTTATGATTAAAAAAATCAAATCCTTTGATATTTTTTTTCCTCAACCGCCCAGGGTAATTGTTAAAGTAATTTATTAATGTATTTTTTGCATGTTCACCCTACTTAGTCTATTAGCAGTTAATCTTCGCGGTAATGTGTTTGTCTGTGGTTCATCATGTATTTGCACGATTTTTCATTGATAATGAACACGGTACATTAAATACGTCACTGTGAGTTTATAGCGTAATTCGTTCTGCACTAATTTATGCAGACGGTTCGAGGACTTTCGTCGATTGTAGTTGTCAAGGAAGGACGTCTTGTGATAGCTCCTGAGATTTTGGAGAAATTATATATTTTCATGTGGCTTAACGTGTTTTGAGGGCCGCCACATTGTATTACAAGTAATGCAGAAGTAAGAGAGAAGATTCAAATATATTTTCAGAAGGAATTTCGTTAATATTCCTTAGTCTACATAATCTGTCCCATATGACTCCGGTGTCATCGTCTGCACGCACCCCAGTACAGTGGCCAGTTATGTATTGACCAGACAAGACTGAGAGGAGCTTGTGTAACATGTATGTACTTTATAACTGTTACCCATGTATGAACTGTTATTCGTCTTAATAAATGTCTTTGCATGTGGACCCATCCACCAAGGCATTCTCAAGTTAATCATCATTTGAACGTTCGATTTGTAACCCCACATCATTTTTACAATCGTTATCAACACGATACGTTAATGTTACTCATATTTCAAGTACAATTTACAACACCAATCACTTTCAAATAATCCCAACTGTAACAACTGGGTAATTAATTTATGATCTGGTCTACGGTGTATATTTGAGCTCATGTGGCATTCTCACACTGGAGTGGGCAATCTAAATGAAACGCACCGTTGCCATCTTTGAAACGTGTGAGACGGAGAAGATGTAATGAGAGACGGCCCTTGGTTTTATAAATCTCGGCGCTGTCTGACACCAGAGGAAAATACCTTGTTGAGCACGAAACCGTAAGAAGTGTGAGTAGGGCAACTGATATCGTGGGATGTTACCATTAGTGGGCGGACCTTGAGTTGTGTCGATTAGGAAGATAATCTTTACTGAGATGTGATCTCATGTCATCCAAACTGAGCATAGGACTCCTGATTTGCTCCCTAGAGGGATGGGTGGAGCTTTGCTTGACATTTTGACGTGGCTATCATGTGGTACAGGAGTGGATATGTAGATTTAAACTGAAACAGTGAGAGAGTCGAGTCAGAGTTGAAAAGAAGCCAGATCGTCTTGTGCAGTATGCATCCTCGGTACGATACACCAGTGAGGTAAAGGATTTGATGTCGCACAATTTGCGTCTGTGCTAAGAGAACTAACGACATAGAGGTATGCTTGCATTTGAGTACATTTTTATAATACTTTAGATTTAGTAATATTAGACGTTTCAGATTTAGAAGTTAGCGTTTTTTTAAGCGATTGTCTATCTATAGTTTGATAGAAGTTGATTGGCGATTTATGTGTTTTTTAAGTGTAATTTCACGTATAGCTATTTTCAACCGTGAGACTGTGTTTAAATATGTAAAGTACTAAGTGATTTTATTAAAGGAATTCTTGTGCCGCATTGCGCTGTATACAAGTGAAACGTATTACCATTATTATTATTTGTGTAGTGTTAAATGGTAGTTATATTGCATTCTTGTGAGCCGTATGTGTGGTTAATTTTATATCAGTGACTTTTGTGAGAGAAAGATTAGCGTGCCCTCAAGCTCCGTGAGTAGCCTATGCCTATTACGTTTAGTATAGAGTTGTAAGAATAGAATAATATTTACATTTATATCTGCTTGTTCTTTAGAGCAGCTAGGCCTCTAAGATACTGATCAAATGTGGTCATTTAGACCAGTGAGTTGTGTATAATATTTCATCATAGATAGAAGTGCTTCAATTAAGTATTCTCTCGCGTGATGATGTAGTTAGTATTTAGTATGAGTATGAAGGCATTATTGTTGACTTAAATATGTTTATTGTATGATTACACATATACACAGACCTGCACGAACACACATACACACGCACACATGGTCATTTAAGTGCACGTTCTTGCATATTTTCACACATATTTATGTATTATTACGTAGATGATGTTTGTCCATTAGCACGATGCTAGTTTATTTTGTTTCATTTTATTTCAGAGAGTCCAGACGTTATATAGTGTTACGGAGAGAATACCTAAATAGCTTTTTAAATGGTGTTGTATAGGAATTACCTACAAAAGTAAACTTGTGGACAACATTATTTTCAGTATGATTCATATGCTGCCTGATAGGGTTTCATTAATAATAGTGGGACACCTGTTATCAAGAGTTTTTCTGTGACTGTGGAACGTATGTGAAAGTAGGCCAGAGACAGTATATATATATATATATGTATATATTTAACAACGGCAGCACGAGTGATACATTAACGAACTAGATAATTGTCACAGCGCTATTCGGCAGTGAATTGTATGTGTTGTGGTCGGCGATACGTCACTCGGAAAGGGCGAGGTTAGCCGAACTGGTGGGTCATGTGATTACCGGAAGTCGGGGAAAAAGGCGCAAAGTTGGGTAGTCAGAAACTAGCCTTCTTCCAAAAAGGACGCACATTTCCCTTTTGCCAGCGAGATTGCTGGGTGATTCAAGTTATGGACTATTAACTGAGTGCTTGCCATATTTCGGCCTTGGTTGATAATTACATGGTAATTCTAGAACAGTGTAGGGTTTAGGTTGTAATTTCTACAGACCGTAGTTTGATAAGATGTCAATTATTTGAGTGTGTCATTATCTCAGTTTTGCCGCTCAGGTGAGCGATATTCATGGCAGTGCTTTTTATGTAATTCGTACCTTCATGTATGGAGGTGATAGAATAAGCTGCTAACGCAAGTTTACGGTGTTTTTTTTTTTATTATTGTTTTTGATGCGTTTGTTGGTCGTGTGAGGCCGTATTGTGTGTATAAAGTATTAAAGAGAAGTTCCTGTTAAAGGTGTTATTTCTTATGTCAGCCATTGTGGTGTGGTTGTACCCTGGAAGAACGAGCCTTTATTTATTATTATAAATCCACATTGCAGTGGTGTAACCAGTGGAGTGCTATCCACGATGAATGGTTCCTGACAATAATGATCAAACGAGTATTGGGTTTATTCATTAAATATCTACACATATAGGGTTAATGGGGATTAGAACCTGAAGACGGTAAAAGATGATTCCCACAAATACACACAGATGAGATATCAATATTGTAGTTAATTAAATAGAAGAATGAACTTGCGTAAAGCGAAATGCTGATGATGAAGTATGATACATGATACAAAAATAGTGAGTAATCTACACAGCTCATGTGTCTCTAAACGCTTCACCCGGGTAGGATGATTCACATGTACATGCATAGAATGTCCCAAGCTGTTATAAGTTATGCCGATTGGTGAAATCTTTTGTCGCACTGAGAACGTTGACGACATATAGTCCTTCACTGTTTGATAATATCTCTGTAGCTTTGACCAACCGTAAACAGATGTCGTATGAAAATGTCTGTTGTCTAATCTTCTGAGGGTACTGGCTAGACTGGATATCTTCATGAAATGTTCTTGATATGTAGACTCATTACCTTCACTGTGTAATAATGATTCATAAAGTTTACTTTGGAGTCTGCTTCGTAGAGTGTTCTTAAGAGTGTGATGCACTTGGTATAAATATGCGATTCAACGTTTTAGCTCTTTAGCTTGACTTTAGATGGTAATCTTCCGATGAAGCTGAACTTGATATGGCTAATCAACTGTAAGCTCTATCTTGACTCATGTAGTAGCTTTTGAGTGATTTGAACTTGATATAACTATTTATTGAACTTGTACGCACGTGATATAAGTTGACGAAAAATGCTGCGTTCACCGTCTTAATCGTGGGCGAGAAATATTCATTTTTAATTGATGAATGATGGATGTCCTATGGCGAATTCTGCTAGCCAAATGTTCGTTTTGATAACTTATTTCTGGTTAGACGTCAGACACGTAGAATGTAGACTCAGACTTCTGATGGACCGAAGACACACAAACGTCTTCGTAAGTTTTCACACTTACTATCACTGGTTGACTTTCATTTATACCATTCCTCACTATTGATCTCTATGAGTTCAATTATATATTGTGCATGAGATTGTGTGCGCATGGAAACAATATGATGATGATTTAGCAAGCTAGATGCAGATGAAGTATGAACTATTAATTACTTCCTATCAACCTATCATCTTAGAGGAACATCTTCTGATTTTATTAATCATTTATGAAAAGAATTAATTAAAAAACTATCTTTTGAACCATTAGCTTTGAGGTTTAAATGAATAAAGAATAAGAAAAAAGTATTAATAATCTGTATAAGATCTACTAACCTTCTTTTCCCCTCGCAAAATCCTTTAAGAACACAATACATCACAGATATGAATTATTTTAACCACACTGAATTAATTGCAGGCTAAGCTTTAGGGATTTCTCTACACCACAATGTTGAAAACTGCACTGATCTATAACGAGCTTGTACGATAGAATATATCGCTGGTTTAGCCGATGTGTCCGAGATAATCTAACTCATCCCCTTCAACCAATTACCAGGCGTGCATCTTGCAACCCAGACCTAGGATCTCTCATGTCTCCTGTCAGTCTAAAAGTGGGTGGGGCAATTTGCCACCCACTTTCGTTCGCGTGGCCTCTCAGTCTTGGTCAAACCTGCCCGATGTTTGCTGATTAGTCGGCTATAAAAACCAACCCGTCCTCTAACTGTCATAAATCTGGCTGTCTCTTGCATATAAATGCCTGTCATCCTTCACGAGTCCGTTTGTTGAGCCGGACTGTTGTATCCCATCTGGGAGCAAAGGTGGTTGTTCCACGTCTAGGGCCTTTGATCTCACGCGCAAAGAGCCCATTGTTTGCGTAGCCATTGCATCGTGCGGAATGGTGACCGCGTTTTGTTTAAACTGAAATTTTTATTACTCGTGATTTCATTTAGACCTCCACCTTGCATTAACTTTTGAAGTCCACATTGCCTCGTCACAAATCTGGTGGAACACATCTGGTTTAATAAAAATCAAACACCTGGGTGTAGTGGATTTTGATGGTATTGTATGGTTGATGTCACCTAGTGTGATGTATGAGGTCAGCTGTGAAGGCTCCTGAGATAAATGTAGATGTGAATTACAGAAGGCCCTTCTTGCTACCACTTACGACCTCACACATATCTTTTTTACTAATGAATGTGGCTACGTTAAAATCTAGGGTACTGATATGTAATGTGTTGTGGTAAATTACACACACACACACACACAGATATTTAAGAAGTCTAATAATAATAATAAAATTTATAACACACTGAACTAACTCAGGCTATTTTAGTTTTTTTTTAAAGTTAAATCTTTTGATAAATTTATTTTGTTCTGAACCAAATGTTTAGTTGGCCAGAACATAAGAAATATTATGGAGTCATAAATGGAATGCAAAATCATATTTGACACCGCTTTGGTGCCAAATAGAAACTCACAGTTCTGAAACAAAAGTATTGGTCATGTGTCAGTACTCTACTTCCTGAACCAATTCTGCACACAACACTACACAACAACAACACCACATAGACTGGGTCAGATCTCTCTGACCACACAGCACATCTTACCAAGTTGGTTTCACATAGTATTAGTTCCCCAAGACTACATTGCATCTGAGATATGTTCAATAGCTTCCTGCTATTAAATAAGATAGGTGATATGTTCCACTGATCTCAACACTAGATCCTTTTTCATAGTTTCAATTAGGCGTGCCTATATATTTTCTTTGTATGTATGTCTCTAGACCCTGATCTAGGGCTGGGGATCTAGAGCGAACACTTACTTGTCGTAATCATTTTTATGATATGGCAGTATCAATCACTCGAATTATTAAAATATACAGAATAAATATTGTTCATTCTTACCAGAATTCAGAATTGGGAACACAGTTAAATTTACTAGCAAAACTCAGCTGAGCTGCTGGCCGTATGATGACGTCCCACTATATAGTTATATTCTTAGGGAATCAACACCACCATGGATTCAAACTGCGTCTCTGAACAGACTTATGTCGAATGGCAAACTTTCACCTCTCTATCCCGCTGCTATAAAATGCGTTGACCAATCGCCGACTTCCCCCCTAACTTTCAAATTGCCAACCAAAAGTCACTTCAGTCAAATCTCAGTCAAGTATGTATTACGGTCTGTTAGTCCGTCTGTCTCTACTTGTTTTTTCATAAAAACACACTTGGTTCTACATGCATTTCCTACACGAATCTGCTGCCTAAGTTATTTTTAGCTACAATGCTCCACCACATTCCCTCTCTTTAATTACAGCTCGATTTTTACGTTTGCAGACTCAAGGCCAAGATTTTGGAAATTTTTAGTGACTTGGGTTAACAGTGCATTCGCTTGTATGATATGAACAATACAGTCTTTTGTCAATATCTTCTTTCTTATCTATCCGTCTGTATAAATGAAAGCATGTTATTTCTCTGCTCAAGATGGGCTATCAAACTAGCTAGGTTTTATTTTCCTAACTCTAGTATTAAGAAAAAACATATTTTTTTCTCAAGTTTAATTTTTGAAATTTGTTCGAGAACCTTCCCTCATGTGTTTTGCCGCGGCATTCAAATAAAGACCAAGTATCGAAAAACGCCCAAGAAATGACTGTCTCGATCAAGAGCTAATGTCCTTTTCTTGTCCATTTCCTTACTTTATGTCAGCTAGGGGACGTGAATTTTTCTCCTTTCACCCCATATTGCGTCTTTTTGCCGTTCGAACTTCAAACACGTGTTCAGTCATATTTTTCTTTTTTTGTGTCCTCCGTTCTCTCCCGTCTACAAAGGGTAAACGTTTCGTCTGCACTTCTAACTTGTTAGTTTTAAATGGCGGTGGGAAAGGCTGGCATGGGTGAGCATGTCTCCTAGTATCTGACGCATTATTTTAAACCCTACATTTCATAGTTAATTTTGGAGATATTTTAACGTTGTATCATGGTGACATCATCACACTGGGCATGGTACAATTTCTTTGGACTATTTTTAACTTTGAGTAGAGCGCAGCTGACACAAAAGATTAGTCTAAGCCGTTGTTTAAAGTCCAGTTGTGAATAAAGATTATGATGAAAGAGCCAATGTGGACTGAAAGAGCACAAAGTGGGAGAAAATAAGAAAAATGTAGGAAAAGATAGAACGGCTTTGGCGCTCGTTTATCATATATATATATATATATATATATATATATATATATATATATATATATATATATATCTATATATATATATATATAAATATATATATATATATATATATATATATATATACATATATATATATATATATATATATATATATATATATATATATATATATATATATATATATATATATATATATATAATATATATATATATATATATATATATATATATATATATATATATATATATATATATATATAAGGGGCTTATTGCTGCAGCGGTGAGCAAATCAGAAGAACGACCTGACGACTTGGAAATACTCTGGATTAAATTCAAGGATATCATAAAGACAGCTGCTGCAGAAGCATGCGGTGAAGTCCGACTTGGGAACAAAAGTAAGAGGACACCTTGGTGGACAGAGGAAGTCAAAGAGACAAAAAGAGATAAGAAAATGGCATGGAAACAATACTTAGGAGCTAAGAACACAACAGGACAAATGGAAAAATATAGAGAATATGTGACACTCAGAACAGAAGCAAAGAACAAAGTGCTAGAAGCAAAACAGAAGTCCTGGGAAGAATTTGGAGAAAAGCTAGAAAAGATGCGCAAGAAAACCAGAAATTGTTCTATAAGACCCTAAAGAACATGAGGAAGGAAAAACAATGCCCTCTCAAATTTATAAACTACAAGCAAGGCAAGTTGCTTACTGCCCCGAAGGAAGTAATGGAAAGATGGAAAGAATGTTTCTCAGAACTCCTGGATGGTGAGCATGGTGAAGCATCAGAAATGATAACCACTAGCACAGAAGAGAAAACCGATGATAGTGAAGATGACATAAAGATGGAAGAACTAAGGCAGCACTGGAGAAAATCAAGATGGACAAAGCAGCAGGGCATGATGGTATAACACCAGAAATGGTTAAGTACATGGGAGCATCAGGCGACCTATTACCCTTAAGGGTTCCACAGGCAGGGTGGTACAACAAGACCATTCAGTGGGGTACTGGAAGATGAGACAGGTCTATATTTTGGAGCTGGCATTTGCTGATGATGTTGCCCTGATTGCTAAATCAGAGTCACATCTCCAATCCAACCTGCAAGTCTGGAAGGAAGAGCTGGAGAAGAGATGGATGGTCATAAGCAGCTCTAAAACAAAATCCATGGTGATATCACGAGAAGAAAGAAGACATCAGATTAAGCTGGGAGAACAGGTCCTGGAGCAGGTCTACCACTTTAAATACCTCGGAGCTATTATAGACCGAAAGGGAGGCATCAAAGAAGAGTTGGCCACTCGAAACGCAGCAGCTGGAAGACTTTTCCAGGCCATAAATCGAGGATTCCTCAGCAAGAGAGAGGTTGGTAAGAAAACGAAGATGGCTGTATACCGCTCCACCTATGTTCCAGTCTTGACATATTGATGCGAGTCATGGACAATGACTACAACCCACAAAAGCCAGATCCAAACCTCAGAAATGAGGTATCTGAGGAAGGGGGTTGAAGTAACAAGAAGAGACATGGTACGCAACCAGACGATACGGCAAGGCTTTAAATCCCACCCCCTGCAGACCCAAGTAGAATAGTCCCAACTAAGATGGTTTGGCCATGTCTGCAGAATGGGAGAAGATCGGCTACCACGACAAGCATGGGAAACAAAGAGCCAAGGATCCAGACCCCCAGGACGACCCAGAGTCCGCTGGGAGGACAACATTAGACAATATGTGAAGGACCGAGGACTAGAATGGAACCAGGCCAGGAGGAAGACAGCCGATAGGATAGTCTGTCGCTCTCTCTTCCAAACCTCTACACCTCACGGTAGAAGGGGAACGACTAAGAAAGTATATATATATATATGTGAACGCCATTTTACTTTCTTGAATATTAATTTTTTGTGCAAAAATCAGTTGATGTTTCCATATTGTTTGTCCTGATTAAAAACTTCATAATTCTTGTTTCTGTGATATTTATCTTGTGTTAACAGCAGCATTAATGTTTCCACATTGTCAGCCTTGTATAAACATAATTCTTGTTCCTATGTTGTTATTCTTGCATAAAAAACGGGAGAGTTGTATATAACTCGATAATTCTCATTTCCATGCTGTTTAACTCAAGAACCGTGAGATGACCTAGAAGAGGCGCTGAATGATATTATAAAAACATAAAAGCTCACAGAAATGTTCACAGTAAATAATGATTCGCTTATATGAAAGTCATGAGATCTCACACCACATTGAAAAATCCCTAATGCCAGTTCTGCGTCTTACTTTTCTTAATGGTCTCGGGGCATTCTACAGTTTCTCTATGTTCTGTGCTTCTGGATGCATAGCTCCTCGCGAAATTTAGTGCCTTAGAAACGGCAATGGTTCTCACACAATCTGACATTTGGTTGGGTGGGCTGTGAGACTAAATTCCCGTAGTCTTCTGAACAAGAGGGATAATGCTGATAAGTGTTCCTCGTATGTATAAAAAATGTCACAAGAATATCATCCACGAGGTTGCTGATGGATGAGTGAGTCACGGGATCGAGTAACCTCCTCAGCACCCGGGTGAAGACCGTGCGGCATTATTCAAGCAGAAGCGTTGAACTCAGAGTGTCCATCTGATGTACTTGAGGCTAATAAGGGTCGTGCATCAGCTTTTCGCATGGATCTGGTAATATCCCTTACTGAGGTCGATTTTCAAAAAGTATCGAGCACTTCTCAGTTTCGTGAAGAGTTTCTTCGTCGTACACTCTCAGACGTCAGCTTGATTATGTTCAAAGAAAGCAGTGGTCAGCTTGAGGCTATTTGTATCTGCATAGAGCTTTTCCAGGAATGGTACTGGTGATCGCCACATGTGCTTTCTCTGTTAAGAACCGATTAAGGGTCTGCCATCAATGGTACCTATACCTTGTAGCGGTATGGCAGCTTGCGTACCCTGACAACCCCCAGAGCTATGCCAGCGGGAGTTTTACTCCTGGAAGGTTCAACCAACGTGGGCAGGTCTGTGAGGGTAGAGGTCAGACAAAAGCTGGTACCCTGAGCCTCCAGGTTGGGGGTTTTAGCGCAAGGCCGACACCCCTGCCTATTAAAAAAAATCTGAACAGTTACGGGAAACAGCAACAAATGGAAAAACTCTGATGCGGGACGGACATCCGGAGTCTCAGGCTTGTATGACTGTCAGTGCTGAAAGCCGAAAGAAAGCTATTGGCATAAAAACAGATGCCCCGACTGCAAAACATGAAACTAAAATTAGGTTCTGGAATGTCAGAACCATGAATGAGGCAGGAAAGCTGAAGCAGATCACAGCAGAGATGAGGAACTACAGATTAAATATCCTGTGAATAAGTGAGAGCAGATGGAACGGGACGGGGAGTTTAAAAAAAAAAGATACAGGGGAAACGGTACTTTACTCTGGTAGAGAGGATTGTCAGCACAATGAAGGCGTAGCCATTATACCGAAGAAAGAAATAGAGAGGTCATTACTGGAATGGAAACCCATCAACAACAGACTGATAAGAACAAGACTGAGAGGGAGATTCACCAACACCACAATAATACAATGCTATGCACAAACAAATGATAGCATGAAGAGGTCAAGGACACCTTTTATCAACAGCTACAAAAGGAAATCGAAACTGCACCTAGGTACGATCTTACTATAGTAATAAGAGACCTCAATGCGAAAGTTGGTACACACAATGCTTGTAATGAAAGAATAATGGAAGAGAAATGCGGCAGTGGAACAGTAAACGAGAATGGGGACAAACTATTAAGCTTCTGCAGCATCAAAGTCAGTTGGGGAACTGTACGAAGGATGGCCGCCGACCGAACAAAGTGGAAGCAATTTGTTGCTGCCCTACAAGACGCCACCAGGCGTGATGGCCACTGACTACTTTGACGGTCTGCGGCTAAGGATCAAAGAAGAAGAAGAAGAGTCCGGCTACGGTTCCGGTTGAAACTGTGTCACTGCATTCAAGCGTCTACAGTCAATGCAGAGCCGGTGTTCTCTGCTGGGTTGCGTGTAATACACTCGCGCTATAGGATTCCGCGATATACGATTTTCAGCTCTTTTATTGTCATTCATAGCCGTAATCAGATGCAGGACAAATTGAAAACACTCGATGAGAGGTCACAGCAATTGTGTCTGAAAATACACAGGGAAAAGACAAAAATAATGCGAATAAATGCAGGTAATGATAACAGGGTTGAACTTGAAGAAACACCAATACAAGATGTAGAATCATACACATATCTTGGCAGTAATATAGACAAAGTTGGAGGGACAGACAGCGATATCAAAATAAGATAACAAAAGGCAAGAGGAGCTTTCATTGCATTGGGAAATATATGGAGATCAAGAGAAATAGGATCCAACACGAAAATAAGAATCTTCAACTCAAATGTGAAGTCAGTCCTATTGTATGGCTCAGAGACATGGAGAACAACAAAGACAACAACCAAAAAGCTACAGACTTTCATAAATGGGTGCTTGCGTAGAATAGAGGGATTAAAATGGTATGACAAGGTTACCAACGTGGAACTGATGACAAGAACTAGACAAGTGCCAGTGGAACAAGAAATGAGAAGAAGACGATGGCGATGGATAGGACACACACTGAGGAAACCTGTTGATAGCATTACAAGGCAGTCCTTGTTCTGGAATTATGAATGAATGAATGTCATTCACATTCATGCCGTTAGGTTAATATCAATGAATATGGTATGGATCATATGTCGATTTGCTTAGATTATTTAGTTTGAGATGAGATGTACTACGAAAGGGCACACTAAATTATATGTCAATATATTTTATTTTTTTCAGATGCCACTGTAAATTTGCATGTGGACAATCATCAGGAATGTGTGCGTTACTGTAAAACATGCCTGTTTTTACTCGAATCTTCAAATCCTAGAGAAAGTACAGTAGAGGCGACAATTTCAATTAAACTAAGTAGATTGTAAGTACAGGGACGACACACGTCATTTTCAGATATTACTACTATATATTTCTCTGAAGGTGTTTCGTCCCACACACACTTTTTGTTGCAGTCTGGAAATTATATAAAAGTTACGAGCTTCTGGCAAGTGAGAGAAATAAATGCGTAATAGAAACACAATGTTGACTTGCATAGTGTTTTATTTTTATGCAATAAATTTCTGGTTAAGGCTTATATGCAACCTTCTGTTATATTTAGTTTTTTTAAAGCCTTCTTAAAATGTTTAATTTGTGAAAAAGGCGCTGATTATAAACATCAATTAACTGTCTTCTTTCTGGGTGTATCGGCGTGTAGCGTACACATCAAAATAATGGCATCAAGTGTAGCGAAAGGTTTTTATGAGTGTAGTTGTAAGTAGTAGTTACTGAAAGAACAGAAGAAAAATTCTGTCTGACAAGAATATAGCCCCAGTGTCAGAGAAGAGCACTGATATCACATGATAGTCACAGCTGTAAAGGTCTCTACTTCAGGAAGTATTCAGATGAATGTTAGAGCCTAAGATGCCACCTTCGCTTTGTAACTAACCTATGATAATCAACAATGCATTAAAACTCAAAAGTGCAACATTATAAATGTGGCAAGTCAGAGAATTACAATTAATGAATCATTTATTATTTACTGCTATCTTTTGGATTCTTCTTGTGTAAAATATGGATGATGAAAATGATGAAAGGTGAATGAATAAAATGTAATTACACATTTATTTGATAGCTGAGTTTCACTCAGTAACTAATTAAGAAGTCCTTCCTGGAATCTTCAAAATAGTGTAAAATGTTCATCCAAATGTTCCTTTATTACTAAAGTTATCTCTTGATTAGTCTACTAGTTCAGAACTGTTTTCTCATCACTACTCACTAGTCACTTTGATTTGACTCCTCGCAATTTCTGATTTGAATTTTGTCACAGAATACTTAACATTTAAGTGATGTGACTGTCCTCTATATGATTATACACAGCAGTGTCAGTTGAAAGTATTCCATTAGATCACCAGCGCACTGATGGAGCCTAGGGCGTGAATCTAGATGACAATATCTGATGCTCCTGTGTTGATCCAGGAAGGCACTTATTGATCTAGGATTCTAGACCTCTTATGTAGTATGACACAAATGAACCCTCTTAGGGTGAAGTGGCGCTGCACGGCAATAAATGGTAAGTTAAAGCCTTGAGGAGCATCTCTTTTCCTCAGTCTATCTGTCTTCTGCTGTGTGTATGTCGTTTGAAATTTCCGCTGCTTGCCTTTTTATACCGAGAGCGCGTGCGTATCGGAGAGCAATACAATGCTTCCGTTCTCAACCGGTGTACTTTTGCATACTTAAGCGAGTTTGTGTTAGCTGGGTCCAGAAATCTTCTTCATACTTCTCACATCTGCTATCCATGACTTTTATCTATATTTTCTTTTACTTTCCATAACTTCAGCTTTCCTTTTATATAAAGTTTTCCATAATTGGTTCCGACTTCGATTTATACCAAATTTGTCTTCTTCTTCTTCTTCTTCGTTCGTCCTGAAAAGGACGGTGGTTGCGTTGTGTCTGTTTGCGCCTAAGCTGTGATATCTGCACTTTTCGGTCGACACATCCGACTTCTGCACGGCATTTTTAAGGACCGGGTTTGCCTTCCCATTTCGATCCATGCTCGCTCAGCCAGCCTGCACTGCTGCAGACTGTTTCCAGGACCACCACGTGGAGGTGGAGCACGGTCTTGACCAGCTCTGGTTCGCTGGTCCTGACGCAGGCAGTCAAGCTATGAGTCGCTGACTGCATTCACTATTGCTGCATCTTGGGGTCCCAATACCAAATTTTTAAAGACGATCGACACAGCAGTTTTCATCATGCTGGCGCCTTTACCTTAAATTGTCTTCAAAACGAAATAACGTAGCAACGTTTCCTTTGACATGCATATAGTTGGCCTTCTTCTTCGACAAACGAGGCTAATATCATTTCTTTCCGTCCATCCATTCTCTTTAAATTCATCTACGTCTACGTACTCCTATGCACAAATCTCTCCATTATTTTACACGCCATTACGAACCATTTCACCGGCGAGAGGGAGCTGCGTGCATTTGATAGGTCGATATTTCCCTTCTTTCTATCTTAACAAGGCATTTGTAATACATCACGCTACATCAAGATATGAATAGCAGACAACACTTTAAACATTTGTCTAAGAAAGTCTTGTGTAGTTTCTGGATGGGACCGAAGACGCAGCAAACGAGATGAATGCAGTCAGCGACTCTTAGCTTGACTGCTTGCGTCAGGGTCAGCGAACCAGAGCTGACCAAAACTCTACTCCACCTCCAAGTGGTGGTCCTGGAAACAAGCTGCATCACTGCAGTCTGGCTGAGAGAGTAGGGATCGAAGAGGGAAGGCAAACTCGGTCGCAAAAGATGCTGTGCTAAAGTCGCATGTGTCGGCCGAAAGGCGCAAATATCGCAGCACCGCTGTAAATGGACACAACGCAACCAACGTTCTTTTAAGGACGAACGAGGAAGAAGAAGTTTCTGGACGTCTCTGACAAGATAAAGTAAGAATAGAACTACTATTCCCTCGGGCATGTCGTAAAGGGCGACTAATATGTAAAATATATTGCCTCAGAAACAACCGCTACAAAAGCATATGCATGCATGGTGCAGGCTTCCTGCTTGGGGACTAGCTACAATGGCGACTCCATGCTCTGTACGTAGCGCAAAGGAAAATGACCATTTTCTAAGAAAGCTCGCGCAGAAACATAGAAAATTAAAGAAAAAGACACTTTCAAAGGGGAGAAAAGAATAAAAGATACACTAGCATCCTGGAAATTGCTACAGAAGAGAGTTTTGCAAAAGTGCATAAATTGAAAGGAATAGTGTTAAAAAGAATTATTCTCTAAACTAGGGAGGAAATGACTTGAGCGAAAGCAGTAGTCCGGCTGGTATGACAGCAAGGCAAGAGGCAAAAAAATATTGGAGATCCGTCGTAGCCAACGCTTCGTCTTGAGGTATCAACCGTCGCAGCCAATCTTTCAGAGACACAGAAAGAACTCAGAGAGTGCATCGCATCGTCAAGCGAACAACTCCCAGAAGCCAGTGAGACATCGGACGTAGAATTCCCGTTTTATAAGTGAAAGATCGAAGTATTTGAAAAACTTAAAACCTTAAAAAGTAAGCCCGCCTTTATAAATACAGTGATTGGACACTTAAGGGACCAGGACTTAAATATTAGGACTGAATACCTAAGGAATTGGATCACCCGTCATAACAGAAACTTTCCCAGACCAAGTGTTTCGCAGATTCACCCATCATAAAAAGGATTCAAAATTTCCAAACCAAGTGATTCGAGGGCATATAACCTAAATTGCTCGTTGTCCATTCTAAACTGTGCGAGGAGATTGTGTATTCCCAAAACTTTGGGGTAAGTGTAAAATTTTATTTTTTAAATGTGGATTTAACATTTTCTTCTTGCTAATTGGTTATGTATGTGTATATATATATATATATATATATATATATATATATATATATATATATATATATATATATATATATATATATATATATATATATATATATATATATATATATATATATATATATATATATATATATATATATATATATATATATATATATATATATATATATATCAGGCTGGCAACCTCAACATACGAAAATAGTATATTCATAAACCACTACAGCAAACGATGGTGATTTCTTCTGGCTAGTCGTGCGGAAAACCGACAGCAGAGATGACCCCAGACTCCGAATGGAGCAGTGATGACTGATGATTACATAACATGTGCCTAAAGTGTATAATATTTTGTGAGATATATGCACTTTGTTAATTTAACTCAAGCAACTCATTAATTGCGCCGTCCAGACACATTTTGCCAGTTTAATACCCTGAAGAATATTGGTGATTTTAATCATCTTTCCTGAGCTGCACTGTGTACTCGGGAAATTAAATCTTCTGAGAGATTAACTTTGATTGGTGGACAGCGAGAATGCGACTGTTAATTGCCAGCCCACAAATGTACATAGCAGAGTCATTTGTTGTTCTATTTTGTCTAAAAAGTTCGTGGAACGAATATATATAATATTCTGTCTCATACGTTTGCTTTTATACAAGTAATAACTGAATAAACAACTAATGTTTAGTTTTAAAACAACGGGTAACAAGTGTAATAATCAATTAGTATTAACAGTTTAAAATAAATGAAATGCTGGTGAATTTTATATTGGAATCAAATTTTCTCTTCACTGAGATTTAGGGTGAGGATATATTTCAGAGGAGGCAATAGGCTATATATATATATATATATATATATATATATATATATATATATATATATATATATATATATATATATATATATATATATATATATATATATATATATATATATATATATATATATATATATATATATATATATATATATATATATATATATATATATATATATATATATATATATATATATATATATATATATATATATATATATATATATATATATATATATATATATATATATATATATATATATATATATATATATATATATATATATATATATATATATATATATATATATATATATATATATATATATATATATATATATATATATATATATATATATATATATATATATATATATATATATATATATATATATATATATATATATATATATATATATATATATATATATATATATATATATATATATATATATATATATATATATATATATATATATACTGTTCAAAAAAAGAAACGCATAGCTACTGAAGGCACACACATAGCCTTAATTTTGACATTCAATACCTCTTTTAATTTAATAAATTAATTGTTCAAATTGCACACAAGAATACCAATCACTTGAAAGTTCTTTTTCATCTGGGTCACGAGGGCTTTTGGCGAACGGGCTTTCCCGTTAGTATGGTGTGTGGCCTCCTCTTGCATCGATCAGCAACTGGCATCTCCTGGGCATGGATGCGATCAGACGTCTGATGTGGGCCTGGGAGATGGCTGCCCACTCCTCCTGGAGTGCCTGGAACAGATCACGACGATTGGCTGGAGCAACGTCTCGGCGACAAACACGTCTATGCAGCTCATCCCACAGGTGTTCAATCGGACACATGTCTGGAGACAGGGATGGCCAGGGAAGGGTGAGAATGTTGTTGGCAGTCAGGAACTGCGTGGTCAACCGTGCACTATGGGGTCTGGCGTTGTCCTGTTAAAACTTAGACCTTTGGGCAGCCACAAGTGGAAGGACATGAGGTCGAAGACTTTCATTGACGTATCGTTGCGCATTCGAGCCTCCTTCAGTGTGAACCAATTTACTCCTTCCGTTGTAACTGATCATTCCCCACACCATTGCACCTCAACCACCGTGCGGCGGAGCTTCATTAACGCAATTTTGGGCAAAACGTTCATTTCGCCTACGTAGACCCTAACCGTCTAACATGACGCTGCAACAAAAAGAAAGATTCGTCACTAAACCAGACACGTCTCCATTGATTGTCAGCTGCCCAGGGATAAGAGGAAATTCGCTGAATTAGCTCAGCTGGGGGCTAAACGGGCTAAAAACTATTGCTTAAATCCTTCATAAAAGGCGACGGACAGATATAAGTTAACAAATGTTCAGCGCTAAGCAGCATCGTTCTTGACTTCTGAATTATTTTGTGTTACGCCCGTAAGGTATAAGCGTCATTACATCTCTGCTAAGAGTAATCTTGTGCGATGGTAGACATCTTTGACGATGTGGTTAGAGTTCTGGTCTCTAGTGGCAAAGGTGCCGGCTTCGAAACACGGTATCGCCACGCTCCAGTGTACCCAGCTGCACATGGGTGCTTGACAAAGCTCTTGATTTAGGGACAAAACAAGTCTGCTTTTAAACCAAACCATCTCCTACATGGTTGACTACTGATCGCGGTAAATGAAGGGAATTACTTTCTGCGGTTGTTTCCCTTTCAAGAGCAACTATTAATCAATACACCCGGCTATATTAATTTTCCGGTACTAGATTCTCAGTTTCTGAATGATGAGGACAGCATAAATTCTATTATTCTCCACTAAATACATCTTAAAGTTTTATAACCAATATAAATATTCTGTAATGTGGACAGCAACAAAAAGCGACGGAATCCCAAAAACGAAGAGAACTGAAGTCAGGTTATATAAAGTACCGTATACAAAAGACAAGGGATGAACGTGCATGAATAGCGCGGAAAAGGAGAAAGATAATAAGGAAGATATTGACAAAAGACTGTGTTGTTCATATCAGACGAGCGACTGCACTGTGTTAACCCATGTAACTAAAAGTTTCCAAAATCTTGGCCTTGAGCATGCAAACGTAAAAATCGAGCTGTAATTAAAGAGAGGGAATGTGATGGAGCATTGTAGCTAAAAATAACTTAGGCAGCAGATTCGTGTAGGAAATGCATGTAAAACCAAGTGTGTTTTTATGAAAAAAACAAGTAGAGACAGACGGACTAACAGAGCGTAATACATACTTGACTGAGATTTGACTGAAGTGAATTTTGGTTGAAGATTTGAAAGCAAGGGGGGAAGTCGGCGATTGGTCAACGCATTTTATAGTAGCGGGATAGAGAGGTGAAAGTTTGTCATTTGACAAAAGTCTGTTCAGAGACGCAGTTTGAATCCATAGTGGTGTTGTATCCATAAGAATACAAAGATATAGTGGGACGCCATCATACAGCCAGCAGCTCAGCTGAGTTTTGCTAGTAAATTTAACTGTGTTCTCAATTCTGAATTCTGGTAAGAATGAACAATATTTATTTGGTATATTTTAATAATTCGAGTGATTGATACTGCCATATCATAAAAATGATTACGACAAGTAAGTGTTCCTCTAGATCCTCAGCCCTAGTTCAGGGTCTAGAGACATACATACAAAGAAAATATATAGGAACGCCTAAATAAAACTATGAAAAAGGATCTAGTGTTGAGATCAGTGGAACATATCACCTATCTTATTCAATAGCAGGAAGCTATTGAACATATCTCAGATGTAATGTAGTCTTGGGGAACTAATACTATGTGAAACCAACTAGGTAAGATGTGCTGTGTGGTCAGAGAGATCTGACCCAGTCTGTGTGGTGTTGTTGTGTGTAGTGTTGTGAGCAGAAGTGGTTCAGGAGATAGAGTTCTGACACATGACCCAATACTTTTGTTTCAGAACTGTGAGTTTCTATTTGGCATCAAAGCGGTGTCAAATGCTGTAGTAATATATACAAGTGTGGACCAGAGCAGTCTATCATTGTGTCACAGCAGCCGTATATTGCCCCCAGCACGGAGAGGTGGGGCCACAAGACTCCTGTACAGGATCGACGCAGGCGAGATAAGTTATATCTGGCCTGCTGGACTTTCACCAACGACATTTTCAACTAATTTATCTCTAATTCACCATCAAATAAAGCCATAACATTGGGGAAATTAAACTATGTATTTATCCCTTAAGTCAATGGACAATGTTTGGCAGTCATAGACTGGGAGTGATGACACCATCCCAACAGCATATCTAGAAATAAGTTCTCCTGGGACTTTCTTAATATAATTACTATTAACCAGTCATTTGAAATAATTAAGTACACATTTTCCATTTTATTATGTCATATGATTTTGCATTCCATTTATGACTCCATAATATTTCTTATGTTCTGACCAACTAAACATTTGGTTCAAAACAAAATAAAATTATCAAAAGATTTAACTTTAAAAACTAAAACAGCCTGAGTTAGTTCAGTGTGTTATAAATTTTATTAATATTATTAGACTTCTTAAATATCTGTGTGTGTGTGTGTGTGTGTGTGTGTGTGTGTGTGTGTGTGTGTGTGTGTGTGTGTGTGTGTGTGTGTGTGTGTGTGTGTGTGTGTGTGTGTGTGTGTGTGTGTGTAATCTACCACAAAACATTACATATCAGTACCCTAGACTTTTAACGTAGCCACGTTCATTAGTAAAAAAAGATATGTGTGAGGTCGTAAGTGGTAGTAAGAAGGGCCTTCTGTAATTCACATCTACATTTATCTCAGGAGCCTTCACAGCTGACCTCATACATCACACTAGGTGACATCAACCACACAATACCATCAAAATCCACTACATATATTGGGGGCTCGTCCGGGATAATTAGCTTATCAGTAATATTAGGATCTCCTGGTGGGAGAATTAAATCAGGGGAACAAATTGTAAAAATTAAAAGTGTCCCTTAAAATTGAAAGTGAAAATAAAAGTTGGTGAATCTTCACAGCCAGTGGTAATTAATTAGTTAACTGGCTAATTAGCATTACCTTAGACAATAATTAATTAGAATTACTTTAGTTATTGATTGGTTGGATTTTTACCTTGAGCATTGTTATTTTGTGTGATGGCTGAGTTAGCAAAGTTCAGATCAGCTGTTGTGCTAACGGCGAAGGATATGGGAATGGATGGTCAGGGTTTAATTCAGTATGTAACTGCTGAATGTGACAAGTATATTGAACGGGAAGAAAGAAGATTAGAAAAAGAGGCCGAAAGAAAATTAGAATCTGAAAGGTTGGCTGAAGAGAAGAGGTTACAAATAGAGGCTGATAGATAACTTAAGAGGCTGCAGATTGAGGCTGAGGCTAAGAGGCTGCAGATTGAGGCTGACAAAGAGGCTAAAGCATTAGAGGCAGAAGAAAAACGACAGCAAAGGGAAGCAGAAGATAAAAAGGCCGAAAGTGAAGCAGAAGATAAAAGATTGACTGCCAAAAGGGAGGCAGAAGATAGAAGGTTGCAAAGGGAGCACGAATTACGACTAAGGGAGCTGGCGTTACAAGGCCATGCTCCTGAAAATGGTGCCAGCCCTTTTGCCTCAGATGCTACGCCTAGTCAGGGAGCCTCAACATCAGCTATGGGGTTTCATTTAGACCATTTTGTTGAAAAAGACGATGACATCGAGGGGTACCTCGGTCGTTTTGAATTATTAGCTACTACATATGGGTTAGAGAGAGAGAAGTGGAGTTTAAAGTTATCACAGGGACTGAGAGGTACTTCTTATGAAGTCTTCGCAAAAATGAACAGAGAAGACCAAGACAATTATGACATGTTAAAGCAGGCTTTGTTATTGAGGTACAAAAAAAATGGTGAATTTTATCGTAAAAAATTTAGAAATGCCAAACTGTTGTCTGGGGAGACATACCACCAATTCTCTGCCAGACTGGAAACCTATTTGGAGAAATGGACTGCTCTGGGGAAGACCCAAGATCTTAAAGAGATGATCATGATAGAGCAATTGAGAGAGTCCATGGCTCCAGACATGAGAAAATTTCTCATGGAACAAGGTGCAGAGAAGTTGGGGGAGGTTTTAAATGTCGCTGAGAGGTATCAGGCAGCCCAGGCAGAGGTAAGTGGTGCTAAAAAGAAGCACATAGACAATTTTAAAGCTCCACAGCAATTTAATAAATTTGATAATAGAGAACAGGGTAATAAGGGCAGGACAAACTTTGAACGGCCAAGAAATGACTATCGAGACAGAAACTCACAGTTCAATGACCAAAAATTCAATGCAGGAAACCCGTTTAACCAAGGAAAAAGATGGTGCAAATGGTGCAAGAAAGATAACCATAACACCGAATTTTGTAGAAGGAAACCTTCAAACATTGCTGCAATGAAGTCGGGGACTCAAAGATTAAAGGTTAATCCTAATGGACAGCAGGAACCTTATCACCCCCCAGTTTGTGAGGATGTTATTTGTAATGGGGTCACCATAAGGTGCCTTTATGATACAGGTTTGGATTATGATTCAGTTGTGAAGTCTAGCCTAGTGGACCCAAGTCAGTATACCACAGAAACAGTGGAAATACAAGGGGCGACTAAGGACATACCACTCATGACACTTCCCATCGCAAGGATAACGGTGAAAACTCGCTATGTGGAAGGAGAATCAGAGCAGCAGTGATAGATGAACCAATCTACCCTCTGATATTGGGGTGTAGATACGTCTTCTTGGGGAATCCCGAGAGACCTGTGATCATGGCGACAGTGCAGACCAGGTCACAGAAAAAAAGGAGGAAGAAGGTGAACCTATAAATGCTCATCCAGAGGAGATGAGGAAGGCGCAGGCTGAGGATAGGACACTCAAGCCATGTTTTAAAAAACTGCCCAAATGCCACACACCTCCGAGCAAGGGGGAATCTTTTATGAAGAACAAACTATTATACAGGAAGGCCGGAACTGGAACAAATGGTCACAACCAGCTGGTTCTTCCCACTTCATATAGGGATAAAGTGATGGAACTCGGGCATGCGATTCCCTTCAGTGGTCACATGGGGATCAGCGCCACAGGACAGCGTATAGCTTGTCATTACTTCTGGCCAGGGATAACGGAGGATATAAAAAGATATGTCAAATCCTGTCCAGAATGTCAAAGGGTAGCTCCAAAGCACTGGACTGCTCCTGCAACTCTAGGGGAAATGCCCATAGTGGGAACACCTTTTGAGAGGGTTGCAGTGGATATTGTGGGACCTCTCACTCGGACCAAGAGGAGGAACAGTTACATCCTTACTCTGGTGGACACTTGTTCTATGTGGGGAGAGGCGGTAGCCCTGCCATCAATTGATTCAAAACATGTAGCAGAGGCACTACTTACAATATTCACAAGATTAGGATTCCCGCATGAAATCTTCACTGATAATGGATCACAGTTCAGGGAAACTAACGGAAGAAGTTTTTAAGCTATTTCAAGCCAGACACTTTCATTGTAGTCCGTACCATCCACAAGGGAACGGCCAGGTAGAGAGGTTAAATGGGACTCTCATTTCTATCCTGAGGAAGCTGGCACACGAAAAACCGGATCTGTGGGATCAATTCCTGCCCGCCGCGTTGTTTGCGTATCGGGAGGTACCACATAGTTCAACCGGGATGGCTCCCGCAACTCTGCTATATGGGAGGCCAATAAAAGGTCCATTAGAAGCTTTATTAAGGACCTGGACAGATGAGAAGGCAGAAGAGACTGTTACCTCATCTTATCAATACATGAACGAACTGACCACTCGTCTGAAAGCTGGATGGAAACTGGCAAATGATAATTTGAGACAAGCCAGGAAGAAACATGCAGCATATTTTAATAGGAAGGCAAAGGACAGAGAACTAGCTGTGGGAGAGAAGGTGCTTCTTCTACTACCCGTCAGCCAGAATAAATTACAAATTGGATGGCAAGGTCCATATACGGTTCTAGAGAAGGTGTCGAGAACAAACTATAAAATTGACAAAAAGGGGAAGGAGAAAGTTTATCATGTAAACCTGTTAAAGAAGTATTTGGACAGACCACTATAAGAAAGCACCCCCTTACTGACCTTGGCTATTGCAACTGAAATGCAAAAGGAACCACTCACCTCGCATGAATACCCATTACATCCTTGTGAAACAGCGGCACAATTAAAAGTCAGTAAGCACCTGACTAAAAATCAGAGGGAGAGAGTTCAACAGGTTCTGGAGGAACATACAGATGTATTAACAGATAAACCAGGACATACAAATTTGCTACAGTATGACATGAAACTGGTAGACTCAAACCCAATCTGTATGAGAGCCTATTCTATTCCGTTCGCGAAGGAGAAGGCATTGAAGGAAGAAATAGATTATTTGTTGAAGGAGGGGATTATTTCACACAGTGAATCATCTTTTAGCTCCAGTGTCGTTTTGTTGAGAAAACCGTCTGGGGAACACAGACTGTGCATAGATTACAGGAAACTGAATGCTGTCACAGAAGAACATGTGGATCCATTACCAGACACAAAACAGTTATTTGCCAGATTAAACAAGGCAAAATACTTTTTAAAGGTGAATCTTAGTAAAGGCTATTACCAGATTCCAGTGAAGCCTGAAGTGAGACCTTATTTAGCGTTTAGCACATTGGAAGGACATTATGAATTCAACATGCTACCATTCGGATTGAAAAATGCTCCGAGTGTATTTTCAAGGATGATGCGCAAATTGTTGGATCCCCTGAATAACTCATGTATCACGAATTTCATGGATGATATTCTCGTCGCCTCAGAGACATTTGAAGAACACATTGACGCTCTAAAAATGTTATTTGATAGGCTTAGGGAGGCAAACTTAACTGCTAGGCCAACAAAATGTTGTATTGGATGCAAAGAGTTGGAATTCTTGGGACACACTGTATATCAGGGTAACATGACCCCTGATCCCAAGAACTTGGAAAAATTGCAGAGAGCACCTAGACCACAAACAAAAAAGGACGTGCGATCATTCGTGTCGTTATGCGGATTTTATCAAAAATATATCAAATTTTTAACTCTATTTGTGCTCCTCTGACTGATCTGACTCGCAAGGGACTTCCAGATAAAATTATTTGGACTGCGCAATGTGAATTAGCTTTCCAAGAATTAAAGGAAAAACTCACTAGCAAGCCTATTCTCAAATTGCCTGATTTGACACAGGACTTTGTGGTGAGAACAGATGCAAGTAATGTAGGCCTCGGGGCGGCCTTGTTGCAGAGGTCATCTTCACCCGATGGGGAACTGAACCCAGTCGCTTATGCAAGCCGTAAATTTAATAAAGCGGAACAAGGATATTCTACAAGCGAAAAGGAATGTTTAGCGTTAATCTGGGCAATAAAGAAGTTTCAAATCTATATGTATGGTAGGACTTTTGTGGTCCAGATGGATCATCAGCCCCTCGTATTCTTATCTCAGGCTAAGCATGAAAACGCAAGATTGTTGAGGTGGTCTTTATTACTGCAACCTTATCAGATTATTATCGAATATATCCCAGGGTCATTCAATGTCGGTGCAGATTTCCTCAGTCGGCACCCCTGTGATCAAGATTAGAGTAGTGGCAGGCGTAAGGAGGAATTTTATCTATGTGTATCACTGGTTTTGGAACTTGCCGTAGTGCATGTTCTCAGGTGGGGACATGTGTGATGATGTCACCATGATACAACGATAAAATATCTCCAAATTTAACGATGAAATGTAGGGTTAAAAATAATGCGTCAGATACTAGGAGACATGCTCGCCCATGCCAGCCTTTCCCACCGCCATTTAAAACTAACGAGTTAGAAGTGCAGACGAAACGTTTACCCTTTGTAGACGGGAGAGAACGGAGGACACAAAAAAGGAAAATATGACTGAACACGTGTTTGAAGTTCGAACGGCAAAAAAGACGCAATTGGTGGTGAAAGAAAAAAAATTCACGTCACTAGTTGACAGAAGTAAGGAAATGGACAAGAAAAGGACCTTAGCTCTTATTCGAGACAGTCATTTCTTGGACGTTTTTCGATACTTGGTCTTTATTTGAATGCCGCGGCAAAACACATGAGGGAAGGTTCTCGAACAAATTTCAAAATTTAAACTTGAGAAAAAATATGTTTTTCTTAATAATAGAGTTATGAAAATAAAACCTAGCTAGTTTGATAGCCCATCTTGAGCAGAGAAATAATATGCTTTCAATTATACAGACGGATAGATAATAAGGAAGATATTGACAAAAGACTGTATTGTTCATATCAGACGAGCGACTGCACTGTTAACCCATGTCACTAAAAGTTTCCAAAATCTTGACCTTGAGCATGCAAACGTAAAAATCGAGCTGTAATTAAAGAGAGAGAATGTGATGGAGCATTGTAGCTAAAAATAACTTAGGCAGCAGATTCGTGTAGGAAATGCATGTAAAACCAAGTGTGTTTTTATGAAAAAAAACAAGTAGAGACAGACGGACTAACAGACCGTAATACATACTTGACTGAGATTTGACTGAAGTGACTTTTGGTTGAAGATTTGAAAGCAAGGGGGGAGGTCGGCGATTGGTCAACGCATTTTATAGTAGCGGGATAGAGAGGTGAAAGTTTGCCAATTGACATAAGTCTGTTCAGAGACGCAGTTTGAATCCATAGTGGTGTTGATTCCATAAGAATACAAAGATATAGTGGGACGCCATCATACAGCCAGCAGCTCAGCTGAGTTTTGCTAGTAAATTTAACTGTGTTCTCAATTCTGAATTCTGGTAAGAATGAACAATATTTATTCTGTATATTTTAATAATTCGAGTGATTGATACTGCCATATCATAAAAATGATTACGACAAGTAAGTGTTCGCTCTAGATCCCCAGCCCTAGTTCAGGGTCTAGAGACATACATACAAAGAAAATATATAGGAACGCCTAAATAAAACTATGAAAAAGGATCTAGTGTTGAGATCAGTGGAACATATCACCTATCTTATTCAATAGCAGGAAGCTATTGAACATATCTCAGATGTAATGTAGTCTTGGGGAACTAATACTATGTGAAACCAACTAGGTAAGATATGCTGTGTGGTCAGAGAGATCTGACCCAGTCTGTGTGGTGTTGTTGTGTGTAGTGTTGTGAGCAGAAGTGGTTCAGGAGATAGAGTTCTGACACATGACCCAATACGTTTGTTTCAGAACTGTGAGTTTCTATTTGGCACCAAAGCGGTGTCAAATGCTGTAGTAATATATACAAGTGTGGACCAGAGCAGTCTATCATTGTATCACAGCAGCCGTATATTGCCCCTAGCACGGAGAGGTGGGGCCACAAGACTCCTGTACAGGATCGACGCAGGCGAGATAAGTTATATCTGGCCTGCTGGACTTTCACCAACGAAATTTTCAACTAATTTATCTCTAATTCACCATCAAATAAAGCCATAACATTGGGGAAATTAAACTATGTATTTATCCCTTAAGTCAATGGACAATGTTTGGCAGTCATAGACTGGGAGTGATGACACCATCCCAACAGCATATCTAGAAATAAGTTCTCCTGGGACTTTCTTAATATAATTACTATTAACCAGTCATTTGAAATAATTAAGTACATATTTTCCATTTTATTATGTCATATGATTTTGCATTCCATTTATGACTCCATAATATTTCTTATGTTCTGACCAACTAAACATTTGGTTCAGAACAAAATAAAATTATCAAAAGATTTAACTTTAAAAACTAAAACAGCCTGAGTTAGTTCAGTGTGTTATAAATTTTATTAATATTATTAGACTTCTTAAATATCTGTGTGTGTGTGTGTGTGTGTGTGTGTGTGTGTGTAATCTACCACAACACATTACATATCAGTACCCTAGACTTTTAACGTAGCCACATTCATTAGTAAAAAAAGATATGTGTGAGGTCGTAAGTGGTAGTAAGAAGGGCCTTCTGTAATTCACATCTACATTTATCTCAGGAGCCTTCACAGCTGACCTCATACATCACACTAGGTGACATCAACCATACAATACCATCAAAATCCACTACACTGACATTAACGTTTACAGTTTGTTTCAGCTGACATCTTAGAGTGGAATAAGTCACTGTTCGATGGCGCAGGGCTGACAACAAGAGGTACCGGTCACCATGTCTATTGGTGCATCTAGGGTAGGGTTCCCATTTGTCCCGTTTTTCCCGGGACAGTCCCGTTTTTTGATAAAATGTCCCGGTGTCCCGAATTTATTCCAAATGTCCCGCTTTTTAAGAGTCCTTCCTGAAAAAAAAAATCTTTGGGTAACGGATTTTATTCCGTGTTTTAGTAGTGTTACTTTATCAATTTCCGGTTACAGTGGACCCTCGGTTTGAATCTCGAACAAAAATTCGAAAGTCAACCAAAACAGTGTTCAGTGAGCATCTATCAATTGATTTAATGCGTATTAGCATTATTATACAGTATTTTTATCGTTTTTCATCCGCATAATGCCGAAACGTAAGTGCAGTATAAATGATACCATTACAAGAGAATTTCCCTTCATTAAAGGTGTATATTCTTCTTCTTCTTCTTCCTCGTTCGCCTTCAGACTTCCACATTTATGACTCTAATAAAGGCAGCAGTCAACTCAAGGTTCCCGACATCTCCAAACAGTTTTTCGTTGACAGAAGTGGGTTGTTGCCATATGCTACCCCGTTCATTACTGTAGGTTGGGCAGTACTGCAGCAGGTGTTCGACTGTCATCGGGCTGGTACCGCAGGTGCAGAGATCTGTTGCACCAATTTTGTATTTGTGGTACAGATGGTATCTCAATCTGTTGTGCCCAGTGCGCAGTCGAAAAATGATGACCTGTTCTTTTCTGGATAGTTGATGATATGCGTCATTTTTCAAATGTCCCGGGTGCTCTCTTTCCCATTTGGACTTGAATGTAGCCTTTATAGTGGTCTTTGCCGTTGCGTAAGTTGTCTCTATATCATTTTGCTGTGAGGCACCTCCTTCTTTAGCAAGTCTATCTGCCTCTTCATTTCCTGGTATGTTGCAATGGGCTGGTATCCACTGGATAGTGCACTTCTTGAAGCATTCGGCCAGTCTTTCAAGGGAGATTATCAGATCTTTCAATCCTTTAGTTTGGTGGCTCTTCAGCGCTGATATTATTGAGAGGGCATCTGAAAAGATTACTATCTGTTTTTCTGCCTGTGCTTTGCATTCAATAAGAGTTTCAGCTGCCTGTTTCAGGGCTTCTGCTTCAGCACAGAAGTTGTTGCAGTATTTTCCAGTGGCAATTGCCATAGAGTGAATTCTATTCTTTAATTTTATGAGGATGCCGGCACCCCCATTTTCAACTGCATTTGTTGCCGAACAAATATGAAAATGTCGAATGTACTTTATGCAGCTCTAAATTTTGCATTTCACATGGTGGTCGGTCAGACGTAGTCAACCACGTGAAAACGAAAAAAACATAAAAGTGCTGCTGAAAGTAAGGCTTCTAACAGCAGTATAAGTCGTTTTTTAAATGCGAAAACCCAGAGTGAAAAGGAAATGGAAAAACAGTTACATTGGCAGCACAGGAAGCAACCTTCGCTTATCACACGGCGGTGCATAACCACAGCTTTAAGTCCATGGACTGCACAACAGCCATCGTGAAAAAACTTTTCAACGATAAATTCAGATGTTCGCAAACAAAGTGCAAGGCAGTAATCACCAATGTTATTGCGCCATTTGCGACAAAGCAGATTGATGAAGAGCTAAAAGAAGCTCGTTTCATATCAATATTAATCGACTCATCAAACCACTTGGACAAGAAGTTGGGGCCTCTGGTCGTGAGATATTATCATGCAGCAAAAGGTGTGAAGATGAAGGTGTTGGAGTTAGTTAATTTAGGCGGTGAAACTTCAGAACTATTATTTTCTTATGTATTGGAAGTATTACAGAAGTCAGATCTCCTTAAAAAGGTTATTGCTATATCAGCAGATAATACAAATACAAACTTTGGTGGAAAGAAGAGAAAGGAACAGAATAATCTGTACTTCAAAATGCAAGAAAACACTGTGAACAATTTAATTGGTATTGGTTGTCCTGCACATGTTATACATAATGCTGTGCAGATTGCTGCGGATTGCTTACCTATTGATCTTCAGTTAATAATTAACAAGATTTACCAGCATTTCCACATTTATTGTGTACGAGTTGAGGAACTCAAATCATTTTGCGAATTCACCAATACAGAATATAAAACTGTTTTGGGTAACAGCAAGACAAGATGGCTCTCTCTCTCTTGCCTGCAGTCCAGAGAGTTATTGACATTTTCCCTGCATTGAAGTCATATATCCTTTCCATTCACAAATGTCCTACCAGTCTCAAAAATTTCTTTGAAAATCCACTTTCAATTACACTCCTGCATTTCATTGCCAGCCAGTTAAAAACCTTTTCTGATACCATCAAATGTGTTGAAAAGCAAGAGACAACAGTAATTGAAGTGAAGGATGAAGTAAACAAACTGGTGGAAAAATTAAACTACAGGAAGGCAGAAAAGTTTCTTACCACTACTGTGAGAAATCAGTTGCAAGAATTAGAAAAAGAAGGACACCTAACAGTTGAAAAGTTTCAAAGCTATGCAGTAGATTTCTATGACACCTGCATTGAATCAGGAGTGGTGTACACCATTTCTTACGCCTCTTCAGTCTATGGATTGGATCAGTTTGAAGGGGAAGGAGTCTGTGACTTTGAAGAACATCCAAGAAAGCTACATATTCATGAAGACAGTGTCACCAAATTTTACTGTGAATGAAGAGGACTTATTTGATGAGTTTGCATGTGTGAAAAAATATTGTGAAAGCAAATTTGATGTGTGGGGTGAACTGAAGGATCAAAGTGTCAGTGAAAAATTGTGTGAGATGTTCGCTCATTTTACAAAGCAGGATATAAATGCTGAGAACCTGAAATGCCTAGTTAGTTTTTGTTAGGCACTGCCAGGATCCAATGCAGCTGTTGAACGTGTTTTTTCATTAATAAATGCGCTTTGGACAGACGAAAAAAACAGACTTAAAATTGAGACAGTGAAAGCTTTAACCATTTATAAAGACCCATTTTAAGGATTTCTCTTGTGCTGAGTTATATGTCCAAATATCAGAAAAAAAAACAACTTCTTGAACAGGCCCATAAATCTGATAAATATTCTGATGAATCTGAAAAATAAACTTGACTATTGTGTATTTTTTAAAGGTGCGATTTTTCTAATTAAGTATGTTTGTAATTTATAATTCTTTTTTAAAGCGGAAGTTGTGTTAGTTAATGTGTGTATTTTTATACCAGTATCTTATTTTAAGGGCAACATATAATATATAATAGATTTATTTGTGCTTTACCTTAATTTTTAACATGTCCCGTTTTTTTACAAAATGTCCCGGGTTTTTTAGGTAAAAATTTGGAAATGTCCCGGTTTTTAAACAAAACATTATGGGAACCCTAATCTAGGGCGACCTGGCCGGTTGCGATCCTGCAAACTTCCTGTGGCCTGAAATCTCCAAAATTCTAGATAAACCACTTTCAACCCACGCTATAGCCCTTATTCTTTGTAACGTGTCAATACTTCTTCTCGGTGGCATGGTTTTTGCAAGTGATGAAACTACCCTAAGTCTGCTGATTGTAAAACAAATTAAGAGTGAACTCTGTTCACGAAAAGTCGCCATTGCACGTGGAATGTCAATCAGCACGATTACTTCACCTGTTTGGTTGTACGGAAGTTTGAAAAACAGATTAAAAATGTGAATTTATGGTCAGCAAACCAAATTGCACGTGATCACCATGGTTGTTGGTGAGTTGTTTTTATGCTTAACGTGCATAGAGGACTGTCCGAGGAAGATATTGCACCCATTTTTACTAAAAACTTCCTTCATTCTATGCTCTTATATAAAAGTGTATTGAAAATAATAGGGTGGCCCTTGACTTTTGACGAGTAATATACTTACTATGAGATCGATTTCGAGGCGGAAGGTATTATAAACCTCCAAGGAACTGCTTTACTAAACCACTTTATACAATGCAGAAATTAAAATAATAATATTAATAACATCTCTTGTCTGTAGATAAAATAAAATTTCCAAGCTCTGAATTGCAGTTAGTAACACGTTTGGAAGTTGTGTATCTTAGCTATTTATCTGTCAACAGCTGTATCGGTAAAAGCCTTACATTTGTACAAGCAACAAAAGCACTTCGACACTAAAGTTATATCAGTAATTATATATTACTACTACAGCTACTAGCAAGTGTCGATGTTGTCTTCAACTCAAATGTCAAGCCAGTCCTATTGTATAGCTTTGAAACATGGTGAACAACAAATACAACAACAACAAAAAGTTAGACTTTCATAAATGGGTGCTTTACTGCTTGCGTAGAAAAGGATTGAAAGGGTATGACAAGGTCACCAATGTTGAACAAGAACCAGTGGAATAAGAGATGACAAGAAGATGCTGGCAGTGGTCTCCCCAGGATAAGAGGCAGACCAAAAAACATGGAGAAGAGAAGTGGAATACAAGTGAAAATGAGGTAAACATGGACAGAAATTGAGCTGATGGCACGTGACAGGACTTGCCACGTGTTTGTTGAAGGCCTAAGCTTATTGGGGAGCAAAAGTGTATTGACTAGGAAGTGATGTTAGAAGTGTTATTCCAAACTGAAGATTAGGTCTAGCATCGGCTCATTATTTTTTTTAATTGAAAAAGGGTGTGGGGTCTTGTTGCAAGGGACTGGGTTCACAACAGTTCACGTCACGCTTTGTTGACCTCTATAATGGATACTGGGATTCACCCCACCTAATAATGCAGAGACTAACTCTTCATTTCCCTATGTAGTGACACAAGTTTCATGCCTTTACTGTACTACGTCCGTGACAAAACGCCTTTGCGCATGTACTTCCAGACAGTTTACGATTCCCGCAAGTGAACGTAGTACTGTATTATCATTTTAATACGATTATCATGTAAGTCAGTCTGGCCACCTTTAAAAGAGACGTCAGTTGTTTGTGCAACGTGGTATCGCACGAACACGCACAGAAAGCCAGATTGCTATCTAAGGAAGCCGCCTAAGGGACGGGCGAAACCAGTGATAATTAGATAATCGTTTCATCTAAGCCTTCTTGGTATCAATATTGCCGATAATCTGTCTGGGGGAGACGATATTGGAAAGTAGCATCTGGACATCAAATAAGTTCACAGATTTGTTTGTGAGTTGGCGGAAGGATTACGACATATTGAAAGGGGTCACGCAATGGAATTTTAAAATGTAATATTTTAAAACACGCGGGGAGAATTAAACACCCCTACCCATATAGTTAGGAGCTTTCGATTAGATTGATTTGAGAAGCCGGAATAGACAATGGCTCTCATTGGAAAATTCGCCGGTAGGACAATCTGGGATTTGAACTGAGAAATGGGAATATAATATAACGAATTCGGAGACACAAATCAGACTGCATCGCCACGTCAAGCCAGTAACTCCCTAGAGCAAGAAAGAGAAGGATCGGACAAATGATTCCTATATTATAAGTGACAGATCAGAAGTATTTTGGCAACTTTAAAACTTACAAGTAAACCCGTATATTGAAAGACAGAGACTGGAAACTTAACAGGACCCGGACAAATGTATTTGAGCAACTTTGAAACAAAAAAAAGTAAACCCGCATTTTAAATACAAAGACTGGAGTCCTAAGGAATTAGATCACCCGTCATGAGGAATTATAATATTTTCAGACCAAGTGATTCGCAGAACACTCGTCGTAAGAGGAATTATAAAATCTCCAGGTCAAGTGATTCGAAGAATATAATAAAGTACTGTGTCCATTTTAAACTGTGTAGGAGATTGTGTTCCCAAAAGTACTTTGAGGTAAGCATACGAGCCACATGCTATGGTTTACCCATAATCTGTACAAGGTGTTTGCGTTTTAAGATGTGTACACCCTGTACATAATTTCTGTACAGGTTTTCTAACCCATGCCCCTGATTACTGTGTTTCAGAGTTCTTTTATAAGGTTCTATTGAACACAGGATTTCCCAGTCTGTTAGTGATAATGAAGCACAGAAATAAACTAAAGAATGACACCATATATTATTTTTACGGTGTAAAATAAACTCAGGCATTTATTGTTTGGGTTTTTAAATAAGTGAAGACCTGCTTTAAAAGGCAAAGTCCCCGAGCCTCATTTATAATGCAGCCCACTGTAATTGAAAATACTTTTACACGAATTAACTCTTTTGATATGTTTTTTTTCAGTCTTTTT